>CAJDSM010033530.1:1360-14596 GCA_903981925.1 Ostrea lurida
CCCTTATCAGATTTTGGGGTAAAGGTAAAGCACACTGGACAATGAAGTAGCCAAAATGGTTTCCCGGGCTTAAAGTGTTATCCTTTTCACCTTAGGGGCACCATATCTGTATATCAACCTGACCGCATGGCACAATAATGTCCTATCGAATTTCGGGGTCAAAAAGGTCAAGCTCTACGTGACAATAAGTAGCAATATAATTTCTATTAATCAATTTCTTAAACAGGTTTAACAATACCCTTTACCGTGGAGATGGGGTGAACGCGGGGGTATTCTATAGATTAGCATTGCTCACAGTACCCTCTGTGTTTCGGAGGTCTTAGCATATCTCGGACAGAATCAAATTTCATGTACAGACAGACGGCTGCTGATTCCAATATACCCTCCCAAACTTCGTTTGCGTCGGGGTGGGGTCATAAAAAAAAATATCTATCGTTTATATTGTTACAATAATCAGATACATGACGTGTTATTTGAGATATGGATTGCATGCATGTTGTATGGACACGCAGCAACACACAAATTTGTTTTATTGAATATGAACCAGGACCTAATGATAAATTATTAGCTCACCTGAACCCGGAAGTTCATTTTGAGCTATATTCTGATTGCCCCTTATCCTGTCTCTCTGTTCACATGTTTACGACTTTCTTGCGACTGAGACACCTCTTGGACCAATTCAATTCAAACTTTGTACATTATCATCCCTTGAAAGGGCATTTCATTGTTTGTTCAAACGCACGTACGAGGCTTTCTTCAAAGGGGAGCTAATCACGAAAAAAAATAGAGTCACAAGTCCTATTGATCCATGTAACCTGTAATCTCACAAGCTCTAACTGTGACAGTCCTCATCGTAAAAGTACATGTAACGCGCTTTGTTCAGAACAGTCAATGCCATACTTTGTATAAACAATCAAGGCCCTCCTGGTACATGTATGTAGATCTATCGTACATATCCTAGACAATGCCCCCATTATATAGACACCCCCCGCGCTACTAATTTTCAGCCTTTGTAAAAGATAATGTGAAATTCATAACGAACTTATTCACATCATGATGAAGAGATACTAAGATGTTCAATTAAAATCACTACAGTAATCTTGTGCAATGGCAAAGTGAAAGCCGTACGCATTTAACGTAACATAGAGGGGGAAAATTGATGGAAAATCCAAATAATTTGTTTTGGCTCTAGTACACTGTAACAAGCGCACGATATATTAGCTATAATTTATGTAGGAGAAAGCTTACTTTGATCAGGATTATTGAAGATATTTGCAATTCAAACCTGCTAAATGTTACATGGAAATCAATAAAACACATTATTTATCTTTGAATAGATATATCGTCTACTTCGAGTCGTGTATTACAAAAACTTACCGGAAGTTAACAACGCAAAACTTCCAGTTTTATCTGCAGGAAAATCATCAGAAAATGGGTTCAATTTTCAATCTCTGAACGGTCAGCAGAGGATGCTTACTCACTACATAGTCACTGATCCTACTTCGCTTTTGTCGGAGGTCCGTGTTGCCCTACACTCGATTTTGTATGTGTTTTGTTTATTAATGATTACGTTTGACACAATGCTAACGGCATAATCCTGTTATTAGCATCGCGAGCTAATAATTTTTGACGTTTTTTAAACGTAACGTCTGAAGCGTTAAAAACATAATTTCAGTAGTTTTTCGCGTATTTTTTGATTCTATAAATACGTAATCAATACGATCACCCCCCAAAAAAATCCAAGCCCCATTTTTTTTTTATCAATTCCAAAAAAGAAACCCTTTTCCCTGGAATACATTCCCTGGGCCTTATATGCTTGATTTCTTAAACTCATCTGCTCTATATATACTCCTGTTATTGACATCGCGATGGACTTGATTTTTAAACTTGAGTTCTTAAACTCGTCTCTTTTTATATTACTCTGTTATTAGCATCGCCGGCTGTGTCAATAACAGGAGTAATATATAGACAGACGAAGTTAAGAAACAAGCTTATATAGTTCGGAAAGCGGAAGTATTCCCGGTGAAAAAGGGTTTCTTTGGGGATAAATGAGAAGAAAAATGGGGCTTGGAATGTTTTGGGGGATGGTGGTGTTGATAGGTTGATCTATATAGGATTCGAAAGTGGCCAAAAAGTTTTAGCATCGCGATGTCAAACAGGAGTATATGTAGACAGACGAGGTTTAAGAAATCAAGTATATAGTACGGAAAGGGAAGTATTCCCGGAAAAAAAGGGTTTCTTTGGGGGATAAATGAGAAGAAAATGGGACTCTGGATGTTTTGGGGATGGTGGTTTGATAGTGTGACTTATAGGATTCGAAAGTGGCCAAAAAGTATTAGCATCGCGATGTCAAACAGGAGTAATATATAGACAGACGAGGTTTAAGAAATCAAAGCTTATATAGTACGGAAAGGGGAGTATTCCCGGGAAAAGGGTTCTTTGGGGATAAATGAGAAGAAAATGGGGCTTGGAATGTTTTGGGGGATGTGGGTATGATAGTGTGACTATAGAATTCGAAAGGTGGCCAAAAGTATTAGCATCGCGATGTCAATAACAGGAAGTATTATAGACCGACGGTTTAAGAAATCAAGCTTTATATAGTCCGGAAAGGAAGTTATTCCGGGAAAAGGGTTTCTTTGGGGATAAATGAGAAGAAAATGGCTTGGAATGTTTGTGGGGATGTGTGGTATGATAGGTGACTTATAGAATTCGGAAAGGGTGCCAAAAATTATTAGCATCCACGGATGTCAATAACAGGAGTATATATATATAGACAGCGAATGTTTCATCATGTTAATAAATTCCACAATGAGGTCATTCGTCTACAAAATCTTACCAGGAATCTCAAATGTCTTGTCTTGCAGTATGTTGTTTACTTCATGAAATCATGTAAAACCTGATCAGATCAATTTACCTGGAAAGGTCGCTCACGCCAGTATAGTGAATACTATTCGAAGTCCGGCATGAAGACCCGTTTCTTTTTTTTGTCTGATATTTCTTTACGGAATAAATGACAATTAATTGCAAAATGCATTATAATGTTCTTTTTACGGAAATAATGACATTAATTGCGAAATGCATTGTCTGATGTTCTTTTACGGAATAAATGACTATATATTGCAAGAGGGATGCTTTACTTTTTGCCCTTATTTCCGTAATTTAAATCGTTACAAATATCACAATCCCTACCATGAAAGACATTAATTGCGAAATGCATTATCTGAGTTATTTTACGGAATAAATGACATTAATTGCAAAATCATTATAATGTTCTTTTACGGAATAAATGACATTAATTGCGTAATGCATTGTCTGATGTTCTTTTACTGAATAAACTGCATATTGCAAGAGGAATGCTTTACTTTTATAGCATAGCATTTTTGCTCGTTATTCCGTAATTAAATCGTTACAATATTACCCCTACCCTATAAACTGTTACGTATTATGAGCAAAGGAATATCCAATAATTAACAGGAGTATATAAGAGAAATGACGTTTTGAAAAATACCATTATACTGAGACAGCATCATGATAGCGTGCACAACAAATTCGCAAGTTGTCACGCGTAGACGATACATTCCAAAGTGTGTGGCACTTTGTTGCTAATGAAAAGTACACCCATATTACTCCATCCATTGTTTTTTAACGGAAAAATGATATCGATAGCAACCGATATGATTATACCGAATACATAGTACTTTGACCTTTATTCCGTAATAAAATTAATATAAAAAAATCCTCCGATCTTTAATAAAAAAGTTGCATGCAGATTATCAGCCAAGCACATGAAGTTCACGGAATAAACGACATTATTTTGTTATTTTTTAATCTTTTTATATCATTAACGTCAACAACGTCAAATATTAGCATCGCGATTGCTAATACACAGGATTATCGCCATGCTAACTTCGCTTTTTTGTATATCTCGCATATAAAATCAGTCGATTTTTCTACTAGATTTGATGACGGGTAATCCACATTTATTTTCTTTCGATTACAGTCCCACGGCGTGTGTGACCGGTCACGAAGATGCTTACTCCTCCATGCACCTGATCCTGCCTTCGCTTTGTCGGAGGTCCGTGTTGCCCTACATCGAACTTGTATTTTATGCTTTGGACTATACGATTAACACATTGTTTACTTCGTCACCTTTATATTAAAGCAATGCTGGAGTTCCTCATTGACAATGTCTTTAGTTTTTGGCAATCGGGTCTTCCAACGGTCGGTAGGAATTCCGATGGGCACGAACTGTGTTTCTTTATTAGTTGGCTTCTTTTTATATTCTTATGAGGCAGAATTCATTCTATCGCTTCTACACGAAAGAAGAAAATCTCAAAACAGTATGACATTTAACTTCGGACATGACAAAGTCCAGACTTTTTGCTACCTTTATCAAAGAATACGAAAACAAATTCAGTCTATCTGGTAGGATTTTTTTGCAGCATCTTCCTAGTTTCAAAGCTAAAGTTACTACGACTTGTACATTAAGAGATATAAGCTCCTAAAGATACAAAAATCCTGTAAGGACGAATGGGGGTTATTTTCACTCCTTCAAAATCCATCACATTATCCTATGGGCAGAGAAAAAATCCTATAGGAAAAAACTCCTATGTGTTTCAATAGGATAATTAATCCTACAGGAATTATGAATTAGATTAAATGTCCCCAGATTATATAGTCCTCACTAAAACAATAATTGATTGGATTAAATCCTATGTTGTCTACTAAAAATGGGTGAATGAAAGTAATCCATTGGATTTATATTGAGACATTTAATTTCTAATTCATTTTCTATAGAATTAATCATCCTATCGAAAATCATAGGATTTTTTTCCCTATAGGATTTTTTCTCCCATAGGATAATGATAGGATTTTGATAGGATAAAAAATCCCCCATTCTCCTACAGGATTTTTTATCTTTAGGAGCTTATATCTCTTAATGTACAAGGCGTAGTAAATTAGCTGTGAACTAGGAAGTACTTGCCAAAAAAAATCCTACCAATAGACTGAATTTGTTTTTTTGTATCTTTGATAAAAAGAAGGTACTAGCAAAAAGTATCAGACCTTTGTCCTAGATGTCTCGCAAGTTATGCACGCATAAATGTTATAACTGTTCGCCTATACTTCTACATACGCACGGTGTCCTCCTAATTCGACATTTTGATATATGACGAACGTTTAATAACTAATACAGAGGCCGAAGTATACACCGTGTCAATACGTAGATTCATAATCCAAAAAGCAGTATACCAATCGAGTGTGTGCAACACAGATCGGATGCCATGGAGAAGTAAGCCTCTGCTGTCCGAGTCATCACCCGCCGTGACCATAAGTCGAAATAAGTAGGGATTCCAGTAGTCAAATCTATAGGAAACATGACATCTAACAGAAGGGTATTAAACAAATCAATCAACATATGAATCTTAGTGATAAACTTTTATCGCAAACAAGGTCATTATAACGACCATAGACATTTTGCGAGACATCATTTGTCATACTGTAGATTGCGACGACGGTAACCCGTTTACTTTGTTCGACTACGGGCTACGGAGGGTATGACCGGTCAGCAGAGGATGTCACCTGACCTGCCTTCGCTTTGTGCGGGGGTCTGTGCTTCCTTATTCGACTTAGTATAGTTTGTTTGGGAATTGTGATACGTTTAATACGATGATATTAATTTGCAACTGTTTTTTCCTACATAAATACTACGAGCAATACGATTTACCACTCCATAAATACCTATATGGGGTCAACAGAGGTCACAGCTGTTGGCGTATGGATATATGTTGAAAGTAAATTACCGGTATAGCTCTTTTACTAAGTACTACAGAAGTCGAAATCAACACCACAAAATATTTTTATGATTTTATATTTTTCTCCAAGTCATTGGACTTTTCATCAAAAACAAAAAATATTTCTAAAAACACTATCTACTTATGTATGGATGGGCTTTTAAAATGTGATACAAAAAACCGGAGCATCCAGGGCCACAAAACACAAAAGTCTCTAGTACAGAGAATCGCTTCCTATTTCAAACGTGCTCCATCTTCCCTGTTTGTGTGTACAATCTTAAATTCATTCATTTACCGTGGCTTAGAATTCCACCAACAGTTGCGTACATAGGATTCATTTTCACTTTCAAAAGGATGGAAATGGTCTAGAATACGCAACGCTTCGTCATGAAACACAACAACAAAATTCCAGGGTGGAATTGGATGTAATGAGCTCCGTCCGACAAACCGAATTTATGACAAGTCCAATAAAAATGCTTCACCTTGTCCTTTCTGGATTTAATGTCGATATTTGCAAATCAATATATCAAAACCTAAAACACCGCACTGCCATCACAGCCATGAGTGATGCCGTTTTCCCAGTTACCCAGATCTTCTTATGTTGGGGCATCGAAGCGAACCTATAACAGAAATTCATCGAGTCAACAGAAGCGTTTCAGTGAGCTCATGTTTGTCAATTACAAATCCAGACCGTCACCTACCTTCGTCTTGCTATGTCAGTTCTTTCGGGAGATTCATCTGCGTCCTCTGTCCTGGCTTGTGAATTATTTGCCTACACCTGACGAGTGCCGCCCTGTCCTTCATGTTCCCCACCTCAGTCTTTCTATTAACTCCGTAATGTCCACGGAATATCTCTCACAATCATTCAACAACTGTCTGCAACTTTCAAAATGACACCGCATGGCAACTGTTAGTGTAACGTTGCGCGCACCCCAAACGACCGCCAGAATTCAAATTATCAGTTTTTTGCAAAATTAGACATAAGGAAGAGTTTTGAATGAAATGTATATGACTTTCTTCATATACTTGCTTTTTAGCGTCCTAATAATTAAAACAGCTCTTCATTTCATGGAACTTTGTTTAAATTTGTGTTTTCGTCATTTTGAACGAAGCGTTATGTGGGTCAACAATGTGAAATGTATGGAAACATGTTGCTAACACAATTCAGCAATGATGATCGATCAAAAATGTAAATATAAGTAATAAGGTATCATTTTAAAATATTTATCGGGATATAAATACGGGTTGGTACGCGATCAAATTTTCCATAAAGCCCGAATTGCTTAATGGAAAATTTATCACGTACCAACCCGTATTAAGGGCTTTATGGAAAATTTATCACGTACCAACCCGTATTTATATCCCGATAAATTCGGGCTTTATGGAAAATTTGATCGCGTACCAATCCGTATTTATATCCCGATAAATTCGGGCTTTATGGAAAATTTGATCGCGTACCAATCCGTATTTATATCCCGATAAATATTTTAAAATGATATCTTATTTCTTAATTAACTTCGCCTATTTATATATAAATCTAGAGTTTCCTTTACAAAATGCAAGAAAGGATTGATTGATTGATTGCTTATTTCTTGTTTTACGTCCCACTTGAGAATATTTCACTCATATGGAGACGGTACCATTACCAGTGAAGGGCTCTAAATTTAGGCCTATGCTCGCCACTCAGAGCCTTTGAGTAAGGATGGATCTTGAATTTATCGTGCCACACCTGCTGTGACACGGGACCTCGGTGTCTGCTTCTCATCCGAATGACCGCCCCATTCATTCGCCTCCTACGACATGCAAGGGGATGTTGAGGGTCTATTTTAACCCAAACTCCCACAGGTTGCAAGAAAGGGAAAAAAATGCAAGAAGCATTGAATGAAGGGTTTGATATAAACGCCTATTCTATTACTGAGAGAGAAAACAGATAAGGATATGATTCGACACAATGCTCTCCTAACGCAAACATAACATCTGGACACTTCTTTGAAGCCAACATTTTCTGGTTGTGTGGATTCTTCGGATATGCTTAGCTTTTTAAGAAAAGAGCCGATAGTCAATTACGAACATCGACGACTAAACCTGTTCTTTGTGGGCTATTTCTTCCAGATTTTTTTGTTTCAATAGTGTCTTGTCTGGGGATTCTTTTTATTTTCAGCTGATCCAGGATTTCTCGAAACTGACTCTTATGTCGTTCAAAACGGATTGAGGGTGGAATGCTACACCAGAGAAATTTGATGTGGATGAAAAGTAAAGGATATGTTAAACAATATCTTGAAAATAAAAAAAATCAAATTCACTCTATTTCGTGAAAAATGCAGTTTTAGTAGAAAGCAATTTGAAAAAAAATTAAAAGTCCTGCTGGAATTGAACTCGAGACCTATAGTTCAGTAGCCACCATGCTAACCTACTGAGCTCCTCAGCTAGGCATATAAATGTGAAATGAATTAACATATAACCCTGATATTGAAAAATTCATCCATATTTCAAAAGGAAGTCAGACGATGTAGAGATCTACCTTAAGGTACAGGTATTGCTTCCAGGGTTAACTCTAAAAATTCATGTATTAGATTGATTTTTATGGTGCTTATAGACATTGTTCCAAAAATTTTGTTGAGAGCTGAATAGGAAAAGATCTAACATTTTTCCAGACGAAAAAAGTGAACTTCCGTATGAATTGCCACTCAAGCTCTCCCAAATCTTGTTTTAGACAAGGACATTTGCAAGTGATTTCTAAAGTTAATTCTTGGAAATAGTTGCAGAACTCGCAAAGGACATTTCTTGAGGCCGCTCCTCCATCTGCTGTTTCAAGTATCCCATTGGTCGATAACAAAATCATGATAACAATGTCACCCATATTGTAAATTACGCGAAATAAACAAAACTTAACGATATTCTTTAACCCAAAGTTACGAACAGACTGTTTTACTAAAGCGTTCGTAAAATGTTTGTCAAATCATACGTCAAGATTTTAGTCTTAGTTTTCTACATTGGCACGTGCTTTACGGCATGTTTAAATACCCCAAAAGGTTATTTTGCCCAGATGTTTGCTGTGACAGTCTGGGTTGGCTGCAATTTCTGGAGATGTTTATGTAACCGTAGACACAATTTTTTAAAAATTCAAACCAAGTCCCTCTTTTTTTAGGTGACCTATTGCAATTGGTCTTCGTCCGTCGCCGTGCGTCGTCCGTTAACAATTGAACATTTTTAACTTCTTCTTGATAACCACCAATCCAATTCTTTTCAAATTTGGTATGAAGCATCTTCGGGACAAGGGGCACATCGATTTTAAATTTCAGGTCTCTTGCACCCCTGGGGCTTTTGGCGTGAGCCAAAAGTGACCAATCTTCAAACATCTTCTTAACAACTGCACATGTTTGAGAGAAACCAATTGCACAGTGATGTAGAGCAGGAGGCCTTTACCAAAATTGTAAATTTGGTGATCCCCGGGTAGAGGTTCTGACCCCAGGGCGGCCCAAACTTGGTACATATGCTGTTTTATATGTTAAATTTGAAAAGCAATCTCTTTAATGCTATTGATATTAATGTGAAACTAAATGGATATTTGAATGAAATAGGGAGCCTTTTATCAAAATTGTAAATTTCATGATCCTGGGGTAGCGTTTTAGTATAGGGTGGGGCCAAAATGGTCATTGATGACTTGTCTTTAATAAAATACTCTGTATTGAGACTTAAGAAATGCCAATATGAGACTCCCTGTGTGGGCTATGATACTCAGGTGACCGTTAAGGCCTGTGGGCCTCTTGTTAGAATGAAGACCCATGGAACAGGAGTTTAACTTCGATGTCGGAGGTATTATAGATTTTTCTACTGTATATCAATAGGCCTGTATATATCTTGGTCCCCTTTTCAGGAGTTCAAGTATCGAGAAGGAGATCACGTCATGATATTGGAAATGAAATAGTGAGGGAGCTCACATACCGCACACTCAAACACTGCTTAAGAATACTGCACATTATGAAAGGTAGTTTTGGGCAATCGTGTAGAAAATCATATTTGAATATTAGTTATAAATGGATGTAAAGGCAAAGATAACGAACATGATAAATTCGTACGTCCTAATAGAATACAAAAACACAGAGTTGGGAATCACCGACCCCTGGACAACCAGAGGTGGGGATAGGTGCTCAGGAGGCTAATACCCCTGTTGACCGTCAACAGCCCCCGTGAGCCATAGTCTTGGAATCAGGTAATCGGAACAATCCGTAAAGTCAAAACAGTGTGTGCAAAAACGGCTTTAACAAATGGGCTATAATACACATATCAGAAGCAGCATTGACTCAATGATAGGTCATATTGGTAAACTAAATTGTTATAAACGACAAGAATTATCGACCAATGCTGCTTTAATCAACGTGACTGTTGAAACCGCCGCAATCAACTTGTCTGTAAGTTAGCTTGCCTCCGATTCAAAAAGTGATCGACGCAGTAACAAGCTCTTGCGTATCGAATAAGTTTGAGAACATACACTCCATATTGCAGGTGATGACTGGAATATCGCTACAAATAATATGGAATTTTGAGAGCTGGAGAAGCTAACATACGCCCGTTTGTCATAAGTTGAGTAGTAGTTTGCCGTTAAAGGGATGTCAATTAATAAAACTATCAAGTACGAAGCAGACAGGAAGAATCTGTGGTGTCCTTTATTTCTAGTTCGTATGGATATATTGAATCGACATTTGAATCGAAATATCATTATTATTGATGGATAAAAATCGTCATGAATATCGAAATGTTGGAACATTCAACGGCCACCGTAGAGATTCTTCTTTTCATCGTAGAAGCTTTTGAAATGAACTTTCTGCCTCAATAATCACTTAAAATAGTCAGCTAATAAGAGAGCACAATTGTGGCCACTGAATTCCATAACAGATGTTAGAAGACCTGTTAGCCAAAAACTACAAAGATATTAATGAGGGGGGCGAATATCAACAAGATCCTTGCTTTAATATCAACTCAGAGTACTTGTGTGTAGAATCGGAGTGGAGTTATAACAAAATAATTTTGAATGGCTGATCAAGAATAAGAAATAAATTCCGTTTTTCCATTTTAGTTAAAGAAGCCAACTGTCATATAATGTAGCAAAGCTGTCTTAATATCTGCGTGCGGTGGTCGTATAAGTTGAAAGTCATATTGTCATTGATGTTTTGAATATGTGAAAGGTTCGTGGGATTATCAAAATTGCATCTGAAGTTCTTTTAGAGTTTTTTAAGAAATCCACATCTTGATTTACATCCTCTGCATATGTAAGTTTCACAAGTCTTCTGAAGATGCTCCTTCGACAGCTGTCAATATTTTCGTGAGGAGTAAAGACAGGGGCTTGGTGAACATTACTAGATTCCAGCAATATTGCTTTGTTTTGTAAGGGGTTTTATATAATCGATTCATTAGGATTTTTTCATATAAATAAAGCCTAAGAGATCATTTCATTAAACATACAAAAACAATAATGTTATCCTTCTTCCATTCCATGTTTAATTGGTAAACAAGTCAAAAATCAAATTAGAATTTCCAGTAAATATGCGCATCTACACGATATGTCCTTATTAATTACAAAGTTTCACGAAACTGTTGAACGGTTTCAGAGGAGTTGTGCTGACAAACTGTTTCAGTAGTATATTTAATTTTGGCCACATTTCTAAGTTCAAACCCGTGGGGGTCCGGGTTAGAGTAGGTCTCCAGCATCCCCTTGAGTGTCGTAAGAGGCGACTGAATGGGGGGAGGCACTCTAAACTCTAAAATTTGGTCGTTTTCTAATTTAAAAGTACAGTATTTGTATGGTTTTAGATGTCACGTTTTCGTCGAAATAGATGGCCTAAAACCACTACGACAAACCACTGCATTTCTCTCTTTTTCAAACAGTTTATGCGTTCAGATACCTAGATCTTGTCCATTGAAAATAACAAACAAATGCATGTCTGCTTAGCTTAGGATTTATTGAGAACAGCAAAACCACTACAAATGTATATCTGGTGCAAAAATCCCCATCAAAATGGTCGTTGCTGTATTTAGCCTATAACCGACTGGCCATCATCCAATCTTCAATGAAATCAAAAAAGTATTTCAACATTTTTTTTCCTTAAATTATAAACTACTGTAGAAGCACAAATATTCGTCATGGATTAAATTTCGTTAATTTCGTTGGTAGCATAAATCAATGATATTAAATCCATGACGAATTTTTAATCCAACTGTTGATAAATACAGAGCGGTCTGAAATGACAAAATTAAATCCCGACGAATTTGTTTTGGGAATCAAAAGAACGAAATTTTAACCCGACGAATATTTCTGCTTTTACAGTAAGTAAATATGATACGTAGACTAATAGTGCTAAAATACAACAAGTATTACATGAATTGATAGAGACACAAACATAAAATAGCAGAATACTCCGTTGTCTTTAGAAATTCTCAAGCGTTGAAGTGAAAAAAAAATATGATTATTGGCACATCTTGAAACTAGGAAGACCTGTCTTTTACACTTAAGGGAGATCTTTATAGCTACATTGTCATAATGGCTGACTTACGTTTGAAACATGGATGAAAATATCAATATCAGGATTACATCATTGTATATGTCAATACATTTCAAATTTAAATGTCTAGCTGAGTAGCTCAGTAGGTGAGCCGGCGTTGCCTATTGAACTATAGATCATGGTTCGATTCCAGCAGGGGTTTTAATTTTTTTCTTTTTTTTCAAACGGCGTTCTTCTAAAAGTGCATTTTTTGACAGAATAGAGTGAATGATTTTATTTTCAGTGTTTTTTATATCCTCTACTTTTCATCCACATAAAACTTCTCTGTTGTAGCATTCCACATTAAGTAAAATTCCAAACTTTTTTTAGTGGTGCTGCTACCGTTAACTGTATTATATAGTGTATACACGATTTTTGGTATTTATTGTTTATTCGTTATATTACTCTTCATCATTGTTTTTTGTTTTTCAATGTTAATTTTACTTTTCATAAATTCAGCATGCATGTATCTGGTTTCGCGTGATAATACGAAATTATGAATTTTCTGCTTGATAAAACGACTCTCATCGAAAATATGGTTCAATACATACATGTATGTCATCTAATATTTACGAAAACTAATTTTGAGACTCACGGTTTTTCGCAAATGTAGGCGTGTAGTTCCGGGCAGTAGTCGTCACACCACCGGTAATCAAGGTCCTTCCTCATCGCCAGACAGTGCTGTTTACCTGTCATAAAGCGAGTGGGTAGTGCAGGCGTTTGTTATTGAATTTCATACTTTGTGAATAGTCATGATTTAACGATCATTAGGTAATTGTTATAGTAAACAGAAATAAAGTCCAGGATTATATCATATACTAGTTACATTGCATTTTGAAAATTTCTCTGTACTCGTTGTAATACATGTACATGTCATTAAGGTGGAATGAAACGTTTGACAAATT
>CAJDSM010033532.1:577-13077 GCA_903981925.1 Ostrea lurida
GATAATGACACTATTGTAACGTAAATTTTTCTTCGGCTACCCCCTCCCGCCCACGACTTTTACAAAACGATGGGACGTGCCTGGAAATATAGGTACAAGTAAAATCATATCCAGAATTTAAGAAAGTTGGTGAAGACAACAGTTTTCAAGCTTTTTTATAACATAATATACATGTATAAAGGAAGATACGGATTATCAGAGAAGAACCAGGTCAGTGTTTAGAAAAGAAAAGGCCTCTATCTTCTCGTGTACAAGCTAATACAATGTATATCGAACAGTCAGAACATACTGCATGCCTACATGCGCTTGTTCATGTAACAGTCTGGGTCAGAATATATTCATGTCTACGGTCGTTTCTTTTTCCTTTGGTCCGATAAAGAGGAAGAGTCCAATTTAAAAAAAAAAAAACGCTTTTTGTTTGATTGCCCATTCCTGTCAGAAGCTGCATTGGTAGATACATATTCCTACTGCACAATGACTAGTTATTGTGGTTGCTTTTGAAGAGTCTGCGTCACATGTAATGATTGGGATTGAACACTTGATAGTACTACTTAGCGGGATATTTCAACTGCACATGGTTGTAATTTATCAGGAATAAAGGTTTAATTACTATTCTTTTACACTGTACGCGTTGGAAACTGTGAAAAGTAAGGTGTGGACACCAAATCTGCAAATTGTATTGTAAAGAACGGAGGGTGTGTAAGGATGAGGTACTGGGTTTGTAGCATTATATGCCGGGGTTGATTCCTACACACAATTAATGAATACTGCACCCGTAAAAAACCCAATACTTTTGATCGATCATGCTGCAAAGAATAGGTAATTTATCAGATGAAAATTGATTTGGTAACAACCTGAGTGGGGAATAAAGTTACTCCACACGAGGTATTTTTCTTCTTTTTTATTTCCAACATGCCTTTCAAGGTGTTGATGGTAGGGGAAGGTACCGATGACAGTAAATACTGGTATGATTTAAATCTAATCAGGGAAAATCAATGTCAAATTCGATGTATCGGGAAATCCATATCCTGTTTATTTCTCGAAATTGATCAGTAAAATCGGTCAATTTGATGGCAATGATATGGACTTCGTAAAAGCGGAAGAGCAATTCGCCACGCTACTACATTTGCAGCTGTGTTGGATAATGTCTGTAAATGATTACAGAGATAGCGAGATTTCATTCCATCATCGCCTGCATATGGTGTGTATGTATTTCAACTTATTTGATACGCAAGCGCCTGTTCTGCGTATAATCAGTTTTTGAATCGACGCAAGCTACTTACAAACAAATTGTTGTTGCAGGGGTTTCAACAGTCACGTTTAAAGGCAGCATTTCATAAATTCTATGGTCGTTATAATAACGATTTAGTTTAATTTGCCAGTATGGCCTGCTATTGGGTCAAATGCTGTCTGATGTGTTTCATCGTTTTTCATACTCTGCTTTGACTCCAGATTTCTCCGTTTACCTGATCAAGACAATGAGCTCACCGGGTGTGATCGGTCAACAGGGGATGCTTATTCCTCTTAAGCACCTGATCCCACCTCTGGTGTGTTCAGGGGTCCGTGTGTTTTGTATTCTATTTGGGACACACTTAGACATACGATAAGATTTTAAACAATTGTACTCGGAGTTCACGCATCAAAATGCATTCAGAATTTCAGAAATTGTGGTCTTGCCATTTTTTATGTCCCTTGAAATCGAAGATTCGGGGCATATAGTTTTTGGCCTGTCAGTCAAGTCCGTTTGTCTGGGGCAAAAAACTTCAACCTTGGTCATATCTTTTACACCATAAGAACTAGATCTTCCGTATTTAGTAAGTGTATTCCTCGAGGCAAGGTACATTTTTGAGGTGACCTTTATAGTGGCTTGACTTTTAACTTCTATAATCCATATCTTTCAAATCGTAAGAGGTATTGCTTTCATAATTGGCATGTACATTTCTTGTGCGAAGACCTTTCCAACATACCAGATTTGTTGACTTAGTTTTTGGAAATTTTAGAAAAAACCTTTAACCTTGGTCATATCTTTTACACCTTTCGTATTCGACATATGTATCTTTTTTGGAATATTTGACCTGATGACCATTACAATGACCTTTGACTTACTTTTTAAAATAGAGATACTGCCTTCATTTCTAGCATGTGCATTTCTTGTGACCTTTCCTGTTAACTTTGTAACCTTGATATTGACCTGCATTGATTGATTGACGTTTTACGTCCCACTCGAGAATATTTCACTCATATGGAGACGTCACCATTGCCGGTGAAGGGCAGAAAAATTTAGGCCTATGCCCTTTGAGCAGAGAGGGATCTTTATCGTGCCATACCTGCTGTGACACGGGACCTCGATTTTTCCGGTCTCATCCGAATGACCGCCCCATTCAGTCGCCTCTTACGACACGCAAGGGGATGCTGGGAACCTATTCTAACCCGGACCCCCACGGGTCGACCTGCATTGAAAATTATTAATTTTGTTATGCTCCCCGAAAAATTTCGGGGGAGCATATAGTCGCCGTCGTGCCCGTCCGTCCGTCTGAGCTCATATCCTAAACCTTTCATCATAAATTGATACAATTTACCACAAATGTTCCCTGTGACAAGGGCTTGTGATCCAAGGCTTTCAAGGTCATTTTGAAAAGGTCAAGGTCACTCAGAACTTGTAAATATTCCCTATTTCAACAGTTTTTAAACATGTACATGTAAGTTCACACCTCCTAACCCTTTCATCATGAATTCATCATAATTGATGTCAAATATTCCTTGGGACATGATACTTTGGAACAAGGTCATTTTCAAAGGTCAAGGTCACTCAAAGCATATAACATATAATGGGGAAAGTGCCTTATTTTAACAGTTTTGAACAAGTATTGAAGATGTATCCCACAAATAATTAACAGGCAAATGGGTTTCAGATAAAAGTTACTCAAGGTCATTTTTGAAAGGTCAAGGTCACTGAGAACATGTATAAAATACAATGAAAAATTCCTTATTTCAACAGTTTTTTAACAAGTATTGATCATATATCACATAAACAATTAGTATACAAGCAAATAACGTTTAGTCAAAGGTGTCTTAAGGTCATTTTATGAAGGTCAAGGTCACTTAAAATACATATCTTGTATTTGAAAATAAACTTCATTTCAACAATATTTCAACAGTTATTGAATTTTCGTTCTGATATCTCTCAAAGCCAATGTCATGGAGAAGATATACCTTGTATGATGAAAAAGTTCCTAATTATTATTAAACTGTTTTGAACAGGTATTGATCATATGGCGCACAAACAAGGATAACTGGCAAAGGTCACACAAGGTCATTTTGTAAAGGCTGGGGTCACTCAACATTTACGTTATATTGATAACCATTTATCTCAACAGTCATGGTTCATTGTGTAAGTCATTCGTCAAATAAGTATTTCATTGGTTTGATGCAATTCGGGGAGCATATTCATCAGTTTTACTGATATTCTTGTTGTAATCTGGGGGCGTCAGTGTTTCACAAACACACCTCTGTGTAGGTAGGAAAGATGTAAATTGTATGTTATTATCACATTAGCTACATCTAACTGAGATCAATTAAAGTTTGATTTGTGATTCATGTTAAATTGCCTACGCGCAGTAACTGAAATGACTTTAAGAATTTCAAACGGTCAATAAATATCCTTATGTAGAGTAACGGGCGCGCCGTCGCGCCGAATACAACTAGCCGAGTAAAATGTTTGATCGAACAACAACTCACGCTTCCTATTTCTTGGAAATTATCCGCAACATTTCCTTAACACATGATGTAAAGTTGCTATCAGAAGAGGACAGAGATTGTACACGGTCGTGTAAACCCTAGCAGGCTCATGGCTGCGCCTTAGACCATGTAGGGGAGTATGGACTTCACCAAAATTCTTATGTACAAGAATGTAATTTTCCGAACGAACGTCAAAATAGCATCTTTTGTAACATTTATATATTTTGGTCAGATTTTGTATTATAGCCTGTCATGTCATAGCCACAACTTCCGTTCCGACATTCAACAAAAAGGACCGGTTGTAAGGGGAAAATATTGCTACATAACTGTTAGCTAGGATTCCGGGTTCTACACAAGCAGGCAAAGCCGTTATTTTCAACGCGAAGAAAGATATAGTTTGTAAATTCCATCCACCACCCCCATTCTGTAATAGTGTAGTATTGAAAGGTAAGAATATCAGCTTACACTGAACAGAACTGCCGGGTATTTTTATTTGCCTGTCAAGAATTTTATAGAAATATTACGTCAACCCACTCCTCTGGCAGCAGTCTGCTCTGCAAACAACTGCAGAAGTGTACATGTGTATCTCTCGGGGGAGGGGGTTGGGTCAGACAATACTGATAGTTGTTGCTCCATGGAATAAAAAAAAAATGCGCGAAGAAGGAAAAATGGTTTTAGAAGGGGACGTCCTAAAGTTGCGTGATTGGAAGTAATACAATTTAGAAAGATACAGGACCGATACGGTTGCATAACGCCCCCAGCTCTGGTTAATTAACATTCGCATCGGCACAATTCGAAATCAACCTTGATCCTATACTTTGGAAAATTATGGACCTGCCTTTGTACTATTTCATACGTATTAATTGTTCGATTTGGTCAGACGAATATTATTCTGGTGGAGACAAACAAAAATGGCCGATGACAGAAGCTTAATCAACAAAACCTTGATGAGTTTTATTCATTGCGTGTTGTCATGGAAACGTGAGAAGTCTTGTGACACAATCCTATTTGTGTAGTTTGTTTGATTTAATATATGAAAAGCTGCAGATGCCTTCGAACCAAAAAGAATTAAAAATTGCTTGTCTTTTGAAAACAATCTGCGGAAGTATTGCACGATTTGAATCTTACTCCGACTTATCAATCGAAAGACAAGTCAAACTGCTTGTAAAACTGTTCTTTGACAAGTTTTCTTCTGAAAATCCATGCCGTGCATTATTTCTGTATTCATACACATGCAAGAGGTTAACACACGTATTAGTATTTTCAAAACCCATATTCATTGTCCAAAGTAACTGAAGCGAAAAATACCTTCCTCTGCAGATCTTGCAGTTTGGAATTAAAGGAATGCACACTATCCTCCTAGCGGACATAGAACAAGTCAATAGTTTTCGTTAACAGACCGGTTGATCTCTAAATGGTGGGGGGAGGGGCTTTTGAAAGGAATTTAAAATCACATATCAATTTTAATCATTCATCATATACCAACCGCGTCTTTATCCCTAAAATTACTTATATTGGGAAGAATAAAATCACGTGAAATTTGGTAGCAATGTGCATACAATCATAAGTAAGACTCCACCCTTGCTGCGGGCACAGGTATTTTAGAAGACCTCCGGAAGTTGTGGCTTTTTAATGACGATATTTCTCACCAAACGATTGTTTAGAAAGAAGATAATTCAAACCATAAAATTATTTACTTTTAAACTGTTGACTTATCTGAGACGATCAGTATGTGTATGGATTACACATCGGAATGTCTGGAGGCCACGATTTACAAAAACTCCGGTAATACGACTAACAAGTTATATGTAACTCGGTCACCTGTCATATGGTGAACAATTCTATTTATTTTTTCCTTCTTAAAACGCCAAGAATTTGAAATTTGAGTTTTAGTTTAACTTTTGTATCATTTTACAAAAAATCTTTTAAAATGTGTACATATGGTTAGAAAATTTTTTAAAACTTTTGCCGCGCATTCAGATTCAAGCCCGATGTACACGATATGATATTCGCTCTGTTCCCCAGTCTTTATGCCGTACCAAAGTACATGTATGTGCTTTATAGTAAAATACATCACATTGTGTGTCATGTTTTGCGAACAATACAGCTCGTCTCTCCTTGTCTTTGTATTTTATCGCTAAACTACCTGGTATGCTAGTTCTTGTATAATTGATCTCTTGCAACGGCCAATAAGACCGATCTTATTTTGAAAGGCAAATGAAGTAACATTGATTCAGTTTACAAAGTAGTTTTCTATAAATTAAAATTCTTTTTCATTGAAATGTAGAATTTGGAATTTGCATATACTGAAATAGTGCATCAGACTGTCGATTCTTGTAGTTATTTTCAGTAAAAATGAATGGCAGGGAAATTATGATATTCAACCTTGGTTTCATTCAAAGGTTTAAATGGGTCATTGCACTTCCACAGAACAAAATTAAAAATTATTGGAATGCAAGGTCCTGATCCTCTTTTACGAATTCAAATAGATTTTATTTCCTATGAAAGTTCTCATTCGCTGTCTACTCGCTTTCACATTCCTGAAAAGTTTAATACCGAATTATGCCATCAATTATCGATAATCTGTATGTTTTTTTTATCCTCCGGCCCTAACCCTTGCCTTAAATTCTGCATTGTGATTAATATAAAAAGAACTTGAGTTTTATTTGAATCTTAATCTTTAAAAAAAATATCACCGCGTGTTTACTCATGTGTAACATTTCTGCACGTGTTAAGTTTTGAAAAAGGTTGGACCTATCCTATTCCTGTTCATCATTCTACACGGATTAACATAAAATTAATTCAATAAACTGATGAGCATCATCAACAACCAAATCAGTACAAGTTATGAATCAGTTTTCTTCTCATTTAAGAAAAACTATACTATTAATTATGGCCTATATCGCAAGCTACGCTCTAGCATCAATCTTCATAGTTCTTAAAACATGGACAGTGCCCCCTGGACGTAGACCTATAGAAATTTGTGGTTTGGGAAAAAGTAAAAAATTAATTCTTGTAAATATAAATTCCGTTTGTTTTCTAAAGCGTGAAAGTGATATCATTATTTTACTAACAACAGATTAGATTAAAAAAATAAATAGAAATATATATGTATGTACATGTATATAATACGTTCCCCACCAGCCTAACTACTACCCATATATTAAATTTCAATATTTCAGTCTAGACCCATGAAGAAATTTACACGTCTTGAAGGTGGTATATTATACTAAAACTTTCGAGATCATACTTGATGTAACTTGTCGATTTCAAATACACAGATGTTTAACAATTGTATCTTCATGTAAACTGATATCGATACCGTGTGCATCATTTCATTCAGACACACATAAATCCACGGGAACGTTAGGTTTAATGAATGAAATGAAGCACGCAGTTACCCTTTAAGTAGTCCGTAATCTAACTTTGTATAAAAACTTTGTACTAAACAAATTTCCGCCGATTAAAGTTTGCAGACATACTAAATCTGTTCTTTTTACTACCCCTAACCACAAATATGAGTTAATCGCAATATATCCCTGTCACATGACCCGGTAGTTTCCCATGCATTGAATCTACTGTAACGCGATTGGCGGATTATTTTTAGTGCGAAGTCATATACTGCAATCGGCGTGTGTTCATTCATTCAAAAAGCAGACGAGACCGCACGAGGTCGATATCATACGACAAGATGATTCTAAGTAGCGTAAACTTCGTTAAAACCAACAATCGACAACAGAAATCACACTTTGATTTCAGTGATTTTATTATTGGGAAAATTAAAGAAGATCAAGATCGACAGGATGGATGCAATAAATGCGGATCGCCACAACACGTAAGTTCAGTTTTATCGTATCAGTTTAAATTCAAATTCGGGTCGTGAAATGTGCGAGAATTGGTGAAATCATGTGCAGATTCCGATTTGTTTCACATGGGGGTGTTGGGTATGTGTGTTTAACCAGTGTGTGTTTTGTTTCTAAAGAAATTCCACCAACTAGTACTAGGAATTTACTATTTTCCAATTGAAACTGTGAAGAAATCTGCTACTCTTATGTATATTTACCATTCTCAGGGGAGGGGGGGACCCCGGTACCCTTGTTGTATCCAAGCCTCAGTGGAATTAATGTGATAGTTGTTACCCTCAAGTTTACCCTTCGACTTCCGCACTTTGATAATATCATATTTATTAAAAGTGTTTGGATATGCTGATAACTAAATCTTACCTGATATGGTACAGCTTGTCAACACTTGTACCTACTGCAGTTTTACAAAATGAGAACATTCCTCGAGCTTATCTTATCTGTGATCGGACGAAGCATGAAAATGAGATTGTAGAGTGTTTTTCTGTTATCATTGATGGAAATGAGGCACAAAGAATGTGTTGGTTCTGCATCCTTATTGCGATTGCCGGGATTACATCACTGGAATTCCTGTGTTGTGACGACGGGAGTTGTGTATGCTATTGATTAATTGAAAGGATGTTGTATAATCGAATCTGATCGGTTTTGAGTCACTACAGGTACAATCTGTTGCGAGACATTCAATAATATATTATCGCCAGACGTATGTCAACGGAAATGAATTTCATTTTCATCAACAACATCAGATTGCTAGTCCGGGGATGGTACATATGTTGCTTTTCTGTCTCAAATTCTCACTTGCGGGGGAGACTGATATAATACTGATGCTAGTGTTCGGTCCAGCGTGTTGCTTTATTTGTAGGGGGAGGCATATAGAGTTTGCTTTATTTGTAGGGGAGGGATATAGAGTTTGCTTTATTTGTAGGGGGAGGGATATTGAGTGTTGGTGGAAGGCATTTAGGAAACTAGACAACAGGTGGAGAGTAAATTTGATGCAACACCTGTCTCTACAGTTCTGGTGACCCTATGACTCAACTAATCCTAATCTGAATAATCCTAATATTAAATATAGACACCTTTTCAAAGTTAAAATGCAGAAATTCCCTTGCTGACCACAATTACAACCAGGAATGTTAAAATTTCCTGTCTCCATGATAACTGTCCAAATGTAGGAGACTCGTATTTGCTTTGGAGGGTGGAGGATATTTAAAATCTTCAATCTCTGAACAATAGCCTCTTTAAATGCTTGACATTCTTAACAAATTATATAAATGTTTATTCACCATACTGTATTAGCCCGTCGATCATTTGATTTAAAGGGTGTTGAGTTGGTACATAGGTGATATCAGCTTGTTGAATAGATGGTCGTTCTAAAGTTGTATTTTTAAGGGCTTTTATCGCATGATTTTTTGTTTAGATTGCCAGTGGGCGATTTTAAGATTGATTAGATGGGGTGTTTGAGATACATCAATATTGAAATCTATTAGCCGTATAATGAAAAGAATTTATTTAACACTAATCCACCATTTCCATATATAGAGCGGATTCAATGATTCTAAATTCGGGCTAAACAAACACAATTTCCTCATCAATTTCACAATAGTCGGAAGGAAAAGTACATGCTTATGGTTCATTTCGTTAATGAAGAAGTCCATTAGTTGACAAGGGACAAATAATTAATCGAGGGTCCAGGGAAAGTATTGCAGCATTGTGACGAAATTGTTCTATTTACATATATCATCATGCTTATTTTTAGATTTTAAGAAAACCACCGTGGAGATAAATATGTTATCTTTATTTAGTAGCTTACCTGTATAAGACTGGCAATATGGGTCTATAAGGCTAAATATACTTATATCTTTTTTTTGGAAATGTAGGTAATATGTCCTTTTGAATGCACTCAGTATTTTTGACAAGAGGTGAACGCGTGGTATTTGTTTTGAAATTGAACACGGTTTTTGTGGTTGTCATACATCCCATGTAATATTGCCAGTGTGTTCATTCACAATATGACCCCTGTAGTGTATAAAATTTCACCAGAGCGACCCCCACGGGTTTGCAGACAGTGCGCGTGTTGTGCCCGATTAGGTTTCGTTAATTAACAACACGTCTGCTGATTACATTGTGCTGAGCGCGTCACCCCATGCTGACATTTTCTAAAATTAAAATGCTACAATGATCGCAATTTTGAGAATGTCCCCTGACTCCCCTGTCACTTTTAAGCATTACAAGTACATGATACTGAATGTTACATCATGTCATACATTAATTAATTGCACTTTAATTTTGTATGTTTTAGGCAAAGAAAAGCGAGGGCAGCTCAAAATCTCAATCAAAATCAAGTTACAGTGGTATGTTTTTAAAAATTCTAAAGATAATTGATACTGTGATTTGAATTTTTTGAAAATTGATGGAAATACCACACCATAATATTCATGTAAAAATTACTTTGATAACAGAAAGCATCAACAGAAGAAATTCAGCGCAAAAAGACAATTCTAACGTCACAGTGGAGACCAAAGATGGCTACGTAGTCAGTTTGTGTGAGGAACTGAACCGCATTTATCTTGGAGACGTTGAGGACCCTAACAATTCAAGTGAGTTCTATTTACTCTACTGAATCACAAGATCTTGTTTATCATTGTTAGATGTACAATAATGTACCTACCTGAATCACAAGATCTCTTTAGCATTGTTACTCAACTGAATCACAAGATGATCTTTAGTATTGTTACTTATCGGAGTCACAAGATTGTTATTCAATTGAAAAAAACCTTGTTTGATGTTGTTCATGTAATGAAGAAGTATTGACAAGATTGTTTCTTGTTATATCTCGTTTACTTTTAAAAGCGAAAGAAAAAAAATTATAATTGTGTTCTCGGAGGATGGTTTGGAAATAGTTGTATATGTAGTACGTACTTGTGCCCTTTGAAGAAGGAAGGAAATCCATTTTTAAAAAGTGTACTTTCAGATTTTCTGTATTCTAAATATAGCAAGTTTCACCACTTTTCCCGTTTCGTAGCTGTATTTATAGCATTTGTAAGTTGATAGGTTTAGCGTTTTTGATGTAGGACGCATCACCAAAAGTATCAATCTACATACCAGACTGGTATTGAGTTGCAATGTACACGTAATTGTGGTGTATTGAAAGGTACTAGTTAGGAAGAAAAAGGTTGCGAATTATTTCTCTTGTTCTAATATGGTATGATTTGGCCAATCGTTAGAGAGAGAGAGAGAGAGACGGGAAAAGAGATGAAATACTATTGCAGGGTTAAAGATAGGTGGGTCTGTCAAAAAAGGAAAATAATTAGGAGGAAAACAATACAGAATCCGGAAAACCTTTGGAGAATACATATATGAGTGTTACAGAATCTTATTAATTATGCTAAAACTAATTAATAAATGCCACATAAACTATCCTAACGCAAGGACGATTCATAAATCGTATGATATATTGCACCTGTGTTTAACCACAAAGAATGTAAAGGCATAGGAAGTAGTCCCATTTGAAGATAAATAGTGCAAAATCACTGTTTACTGGTCAGCTGAAGGGGTCCAGAAACTTTCTCACACGTCTCTTTGTTGACTAGTCTTCGATTTTCGCGGCATTACGGCGCGGCATGTCTTAATTTATTGCCCGTGTCTCTTGGCATGAATGAGAATTTCACGGCCATAACACATAGTGCGTTAACAGTCATATCTTGTAATAAAACGTAGGGAATTACATCCATTCAAGATCATTCAAGAACTGAAAGGCGATCTTTGAGAATATGTGTACATTTACTTATAAGGGATGCAAAAGAAATTACGTGAAACATATTTCAATAACACGAATCGGGTACTGGGTTAGAAAAGAGAATTTTTCCTGATAGTAAATACTATGGATAGAGACAGGCTATCGCTCTAGTTTCGGCTTACTCCGTTAACATCTTTCTTGAAACTGTCATCAGACAACAGAGAATAATTTCATGGGGTTTTTTTTCAGACATATTTCGTCAGACAAAACACACAATCGAAGATGGAGAAACATCTACAGAATTCTGCACATTCCGTCTACACAGTCATGGGAACCTCTACCTCTCCGTAACGTCAGATCGCCAGCTAGCGGTCCGCCAATCAGATACACCCGTGGACAACCAGTCTCCAGACGAACGGTGCTTCGTGATGCATTCAGTATCGAACGGCAGCGTCTTCATCCAACCATACCATCACAAAGGTACATTTTATTAGAAACTTATGCCGTTCGCAATCAATTATAAAATATATCGTTTTTTAATATATGTGTCAGTGACTTCATCATTAATCAAATTTTATTTATTTGTATGATTCAGGTTACTATCTACATCATCTTGATAGAATGTTGACAGTCAGAAAGTTGGAAATCAACTGGAGGCCACCGGAGGAATATTTCTTTAGCATTGGGGTCGTGGATATTCCTGATCCCGAGGTGTTTATGACCCTAGAGGATAGTGAAGTCCCCGTCCAGAAATCAACTCCCATCATCGAAGAGTCTTCTCCTATCAAACCCAGCCTCTTTTGGGGTTGTTTCGGCGGAAAGTCTAAGAAATTATCTTCCAAAATCAAAAAGACGATCAAACAGAATTCCCGTGTTTAATCACGTGACCACTGTGACGCAAAAACTTGACGCAACCTTCGTGGTGCTGCTACATCATTAGAATCATTCCAAAAAAGTAACAAGCAACCATGGACCATAAACATTGGCCCTAGAAAAGTAGTAAAAATATCGACGATTGGGTTCTTCCAGGACCACGTGACACAGTCGATTGCCAGCGATGACCTATGACGCCGCGGCTCATCCGCTGCGGTTGGAGTTGGGTGACGGTACTAATATTGTGTGTGATACCATGACTGGCATTTTTACTATGCTCAAAGGGTCTTTGT
>CAJDSM010033532.1:18077-30058 GCA_903981925.1 Ostrea lurida
AAATCGTCTGTGGGTTTTAATTCTTGAGATAACCCGTATTTGAATTTTATTTGCTGAAAAAATATTTCTGAAAATTTTCTTTGCCAAAGTGACCATTTAAAAAATTCAAATAAAGGAGGGGTTGCAACCCCCTCTAGTCCATTGACTTTTTTTTCATAGCAAATATTGTTTACTTGTAAACAAAGGCAGGATGTATAAATATCCTGTCTTTCCTAATATTTCATTTAAGGATATATGGTGATTTTGATTAGTTGCATAACTTATAAATCAAGCATACGTAGAAGGCAAGGGGGGGGGGGGGGGGGGGAGGGGGGGGGGGGGGGGTTGTTTGTGTTGGGGGGGGGGGGGGCTTTTTAACAACATTCATTTTCGGTGATTTTCACATGTAAAATAGTTATTTCGACAGGCAAAGTAAGATACTTTGGGTGATCCTCTCCTTTCTTCGATGTAGTAGTACTAAATGGTAAGGGGGTGTGTTTGAACTGGTGGACTGAATCCATGTGTTGAAGACTGAACGCTCATTTTAAAAAGAGTATTGGAGGCATCAATCATTACATCCATAATAAATCAAGGAGGCAATATCTGTGATAGAATCACTATTCAGAGAGGTTGCAAACAGGGTGATGATCTGTGCCGAAATATTGGTGATCCATATTAGAAGGAATAAGAATATCAAGGGCATTAGTGTAAATAATATTTTCAAAAATCTCACAATTGGTTAATGATACGTCTCTTATTAAACAAGTAATTATTAAGCAAACAAGGTCTGCATATAAGTACTTCGTTCACAAGCCCATGGTCGGGGATATTGCATTATGTGCAAGGCAAATCTTTGCTCTCACCACACAACTTGACAATTACAGGGACTGGACTGTCTGCATAACGAACGACTGCTGTTTCCGTCCGCAAGAGTTCCAAACTCAACAACACGTGTCCCTCCCCGCCACTCATCTCTCCACCCTTCTTCTCCAAATGATAATTAATGCCCCCGTTTCTCGTGCGAAACAAATCTCATCCCCAACGTAACTGTGATCTAGTTCACACACTGACACTTTATTTCTCTTCGTGTGTCACATCTTTCACAATGCAATTTAGTTTACCTTTGATTATTTCCTTCATTCGCTTTGACAAATATGTCTTTGTGCGATTTCCGAGTGAATTGCATCACAATTTATATTTGCTCTTTACCATGTTACGACTTACCGGATATGATAATGGTGACGAAATATTAGAACCAAAAACGGTCATTACAAATGATGAGGTACTTCGAGTCGGGCCCGACCTTAAGTGATTTTGAACATTTTCTGCAAGACAAGACTCGTTTACAAATAGCAATTGCGCAAACGTCTTTTATTCTTGGTTTTAATGAAAATAATAGTATTATTCAAAATATTTTGTTCCATGGCTTAAATATTATCGAGCGAAGCTCGAACGGGTCGAAGCTTGGACGGGTCGAAGACACATCCGCGAAGCAAGGCTCTAAAGGTAAAACGTATGTAATGATTCGCTTCGCGGATTATAAAGCGTAAACTGCACCAAGTTAGATTATATCGTATAACCGGGCGTATAACCTAGGTCAAAATTAGCTTCATTCCTTAAATATACCACATTAGATTCGCTAACCTTTTTGTAAATTTAATTTTCGTGGTTAATTTTGTTTATCTATAGTGCTCTTTTAGATTGCAAACAGGATGTATTCTTGTTGTTTATAATCGTTTGGTTTGAAACACAAAAAGGCGAAGTTAACATTGTGTCAAACGTAATCATAATCCAAAAAACATATACAAAATCGAGTGTAGGGCAACACGGACCTCCGACAAAAGCGAAGGTAGGATCAGGTGCCATGGAGGAGTAAACATCCTCTGCTGACCGGTCACACCCGCCGTGAGCCCTTAGTCGAAATAAAGTAAACGGGATTACCCGTAGTCAAATGATTGGTTTGAAAGTAAACTGGTCCGCCTGTTGAATTACGCATCGGCTACACTAACAACAGGTACGACCCAAATTTCTGTTAAATCACGCGGTCAACATACTGACTGCGGGATTTGGAAAAACAGTGATATTTACTGAGGCATCATGGGATTTGTTTACAACGGTGATGGATGTGTTGTGTGCAAAATTGACAATGCAATATGGCATTTCATTAATTCTGATGCAGGGAAGAAGCGTAGCATCAGGAACGGCGGACCAGTTTATATTTCACGTATAATGCGAGAGTTAATTTCAAAACAACAACGCTAGACAATGACGTCACAAGCTACTACATTACGTTACGAATACACGGTGAAGTAAGAAGCGCGAGCTTCGAGGAGCAACGATGACGCAACAATGACATCTCTGTAGTGCAACATAAAAGTAAATTGACCAATGAAATCGGAGTTTAGTTTGAAAAGAGATGTGACGTCACAATGCACTGTTTACGCCGGCTGGCGTTATAATTTCCCGCGTTAAATGAAAAGTCGATCATATAAGAAATTGAATCTTATATTTTTTCGGGTGATGCAGGTATCACCGAATTTTAGACGGTAAAACTCATCAATGCGCTTCGCGTTTTATCGTCTAAAATCTCGGTGATAACCTGCATATACCCGAAAAAATATAAGATTGATTTCTTATCATTTAATTTTATATTACAACAACAAATCATGTCCATATAGACTTTTACTTGTTGTTTCAGGTACGTGATCAAAAATCACTCAATTCTAAAAGGTGTTTTAACCAATGAAAATCGGCGCTAGGTGGTCACGTTATGGGAAACATAAAAATGATTATAATTTATCCTCATCGATCGCGATCCTCCCATTAATATTTTGATGTTACCAGGTGTTTAGCGCATAGGAAATTTCATAAATAAAATATATTTTGTTTATATTTCTAACTTACCGTACTTAACTAAATTATGATTAAGCAAAGACCATTTCATGCTTCGCTCGGTCCAACGGTCACACCGTATATATATTATGTGTATACAGCAAGATGCACTGAGAAGTCCTTGAGTTTGCGTGCAGCAATGTCACAAATGAAACTATTTTACGCAACATTAAAATTTATTTCTTATAAAAATAGTGATAAAGAAAATTTTTTAAACCCAATGATATAACAGGTGGAACCTCTCTCTCTCTCTCTCTCTCTCTCTCTCTCTCTCTCTCTCTTCTCTCTTTCTCTCTCTCGTCTCTCTCTCTCTCTCTCTCTCTCTCTCTCTCTCTCTCTCTTAAAATATCACATATTTTCAGCTATATTTGTTTGTTAGGAGTGTGTGTGCTTTGTTTTGGTCTTTTTTGATAGAGAACTACTGTGTATATCTGATATATGTGATTAAAATAAAAACAATGGAAAATAAAAATGTGTATATAAACTGAATATTGGATTAAATAAAACTGCGAGCTTCTTTTCCTTTTCTATCTTTTTGTTGTTGTTGTTGTTGGGGGGGGTGTTGTTGTTGTTGTTGTGTTTTTTTGGTTTTTTTTTTTGGTTTTTGTTTTTTTTTTTTTTGGGTTTTTTGTTGTTGTTGTTGTTGTTGTTGTTGGGGGGGGTGTTGTTGTTGTTGTTGGGGGGGGTGTTGTTGTTGTTGTTGGGGGGGGTGTTGTTGTTGTTGTTGGGGGGGGTGTTGTTGTTGTTGTTGGGGGGGGTGTTGTTGTTGTTGTTGGGGGGGGTGTTGTTGTTGTTGTTGGGGGGGGTGTTGTTGTTGTTGTTGGGGGGGGTGTTGTTGTTGTTGTGTTTTTTTGGTTTTTTTTTTTGGTTTTGTTTTTTTTTTTTTTTTTGGGGGGGGTTACCTGTCAGTAGTTTTGAGCAAATGTGTTTGTTCCACTTTCACTTTTAATTTGTGCATTATTTATATGATTTATGAGATTAGTTACTGTTGTTTTCACTCTTGCAAACATCATGCAATGGTTATGTAATATTTGTTTTTTGCATAATATCATTTATAATACCTCTCAACATTTTTCACGTAATAATTAATAGGAGTATCATCTTCAGCCTTGAAACCAGTGTGTCATTATTCATTGATGTTCGCATTGCAAGACTGATCATTCCAGACGATTTCGATTCCTTACAGATTATTTTACATCAAAACCAGATGCATATTTCGTGCGAATATTATATGCGTCTTACTTTTCCTCTTCTCAATGGCATGTAAAATGTTGCAATATTGTGCAAAT
This sequence comes from Ostrea lurida, assembly GCA_903981925.1. Taxonomy (NCBI): domain Eukaryota; kingdom Metazoa; phylum Mollusca; class Bivalvia; order Ostreida; family Ostreidae; genus Ostrea; species Ostrea lurida. The sequence continues at coordinate 22,238 of CAJDSM010033532.1, forward strand.
CTTGATTTATAAGCAAACATCTTGATTTATATACGTGATTTTTAAATCTTGATACATTGTATTTGTAAATGATGAATCTTTATAATTCTATTCAATAAATCTTGATACATGTTTTTTTCATTCAATAAATCTTGATACATGTATTTATATTCAATAACTCTTGATATTTATATTCAATAAATATTCATCTTCATATTCAATAAATCTTCATATTCATTAAATCTTGATACTTATAGGTTATAGACTTTGTATGGGAAAATATGACGACCGAGTTTTTGGCGCGTACACGGACCGAGCTTGCGAGGTCCGTTCGCGACAAAAAACGAGGTCGTCATATTTTTCCATACAAAAGTGTATAACCTTTTTATTATATACTTTCAATTTCATTTAGAAACTAATAAAAGTTTTATTTTTAACACTTTTTTCAATAATTTAACAGACTAAGAGCTGAAAAACACGAATTTTTTTTTTAGAAAAGTTTGTTGACGTTTTAAGGTAGGCCCCTACTCGAAAAATTTTGTTTTAAAGTATTAGTTTTCATCCTTGAAAGTATTTAGATAACATTTATGTAACAAAAAAAGGCCAAAAATACACACTTGACTGGTTTACTTTTCTGACTAGAATCTCAAAAGCATATACCCTTTTACTCCTTGGTAAAATTTCACTCTGACATAATATCACACACTAGGAAAGCAAAATAATTTTTCATAATCTGTTTATTTATCATATATTTACGTATAAATAAAGCAATATTTTAGTGTTCTTTCATCAATATTCACAAAGTGTGAAAATGGTGGTGAAATGTACAAAGAGAAAAATTTCGCAATTATTACAAACATTACGATATTTTTGGGCAATATTTTCTTAATTTCATGTTTACCCACCTTTTTTTCTTCTTTAGAATATTTAGATTTACATCTGTTGCATTTGAAAAAGTATAAAAATATAAGCAACTTTACTGGCTTTTTTTTCTTTGTACCAGCTTCTGTAACATGTATACCCCTTACCCGTCTAGATTACTAAAAACTTCACTGAATAATTTAAGGAAATGTGTTGTTTTAAAAAATAATAGCAAAAGTTAGCTGGTTTGTTCTTAAAGTAAAAGAGCTAATACATTAGCATATAAGAATTGCGCCCCAAACTTAACTATACCGGTACACTCCAGCTTTCGTGACGAGTGTAACATCGCTTTTCCGGTTAAGTCTCTCTTGTTCAATACTTATGTTGCTTGAGTCTAAAAACTTTAACAAACTGTCTAATCAGTCGTTTCCGAGTGCCAGATAATCATGATTCTACTGTTTACCGCTTCTGAATAACTGGTTGTGCCTAATCGCAATGAAATATCAGAAAACAAAAATTGGTAACCTCAAAGTGATGACGTAGTTCCGAGTAGCGGACCTGACCTATTTTCCAATATTTGTTCAATGTATAACGTCAGACTTTGCCGGGCCGAAAAGTTTCCGGGCATATATCGTGTTGATTATGGCCCGCAAACTCTAAAGGAAAAAGAGGAGATGAAATTGAAGTATATAATTAAAGGGTTATAAGACTTTTTGTATGGAAACTATGACGCTTCGTTATTTTTGCAGGCTGATAATGAGCATATGATGTGGATTTTGGTATGTAATATACTATCCAGCTTAAAATAAGCCGTGGTAAAGCAAGGCATTTTTATGTTATGCATAACTCTACAGGCCTGTCTTCCGTGTATAATTTTCCATTATGACGTCTAAAATATGCATTTTTGCACGGCGTGCAGATATTGGATATGCATTTTTTGCACGGCGTGCAGATATGGGTGATTGTGACGTCATCCATATCAGGCCATGCAAATTCTGCATATCCACTACCAAGTATATGATAAATGTATTTACATTCAATAACTCTTGATATTCATATTCAATAACTCTTGATAATTTATATTTTATAAATATTGATATTTACTCAATTTATATTCGATAATCTTTTTTTTTTAAATATAACAAGATGACCGAATTTAATTAACAAGATAATCGTATATAAATAGCAAGATTATGGAATACAAATAACAAGATAATCAAATTGAAATGAAATTTGATTGAATAGAAATCAATATCCATCGCATATATTTTTGCATATAAATATCAAGATTATCGAATGTAAATCAAGATTTATCACAGATAATTCATGATTTATTGTATATGAATCTAAATGCTGGAATTTATTGAATATGAATCAAAATTTTCGCATAATGATATGAAGATCATTGAATATAAATCTAGATTTTTGCATATAAATCAAAATTTGTATACTATTGCTACGTTCTACTCACCGTATTTTCCAAGCAAAAACTTTTCAGGAAATTCGGGTATATATCATAAAAGAATCATGTGTATTGAACACATGACCTCTCGCCAACGAGGAGAACGTTCTCATCACTTGGTATTGACTGGACTGTTCGTGTGAATATATCATATATTTACATTTCAAAGATCAAATTCAATACTAACCAGTGACGGACCCAGAAATTTCTGAACGGGGGTCTGGGTGAGTGGGAGAGGCAGTAAGCGGCTGGATGTCTGGGGATGATTTGAGGCCCCCCCCCCCCACACCAGCCGAAGCCCCTGTTGGGTCCCAGTTAACAAATTACCTTGAAGCTACGGAGTTTTGACAAAATAGCACTACATGTATATATTCTAATGTGGTTTTTTTGACATATTTCTATTTTCTTTAATTATCATATTTTCTTTTATCAATCATATTTGTGACGGGGTGCGTGCACACGGTTCTGGATCCACGTAAATATTATACAAAAATTACATTACATACAGATACCATGTATGGCATGCATGCACATGTATTTTTCTATGATACACATTGAACGAAAAGAATATATATTATCATTGGTGATATTTTCATATGCCACCATACATCTCATATCGATGATTTTCATATGAAGTGTCAGGACGATACCAAAAGAAAGATAACTCGAACAAAATTTGACCATTTACTGTATTGATTATGTACATTCAAAAGGCCATGAACGTTGTGTTTGATTTAATACCACGCTTCACTCACAGCTATTGTAGAGTCTCGCAGACAAAGTAATGCTTCTCTTCACAATTGTCATCGTTCCACAGGAAGTTGTGGCTCCCGGACACCTGTAGACAGTGTTCCACGTTATGTCCGTTGTTAGGGGTACCTGGGGCCCAGTTCGTGTAGGACACCTATAATGTTAAAATTGATTGATTGAATAGGACAAATATTAGCTGATGAAAATATTAAAAATGGACAATGGACGTGAGTATCAACAGGAGAAATTGAAGACTTGACCTGGAGCCACGAGATTCAAAACTCTTGATTCAGGTTAATGAGCGGAACTAGAGAAGACGATATTTTGGCAATTTTTGCCTTGCCCCAGGCCCTATGGTCCCTGAATTGCAACAGTCATAAAATTGTTCTTACCCAAAACAGGATTCATATGAAATGAGAAAAGAATTAATGAAGTTGTCATCAAGATGAAGCTAAACGTGTCCAAAACGCACAACGGATGGGACCCGATAGCAATTGGTCACCTACATGCAAGTGAACCAAGTGATCTAATAAAATAAATATTTTACTTTTAAAAATCAATATGTAGATCAATTTGCCTTGCGGGGCTAATCATATTTGATGAAAAAACAAACAAAGCATACACATTGATATTGTCAGAATTTTTGACTCATTGGATTGGATCAAATGATTTCAGACCAAATCAATTCAACAAAAACATATATATCAAACATACTTGTACAAGTAATAATTGAATTGTTGTCAATATGACTATTGGATCGTTTATGTTAATAATTGTATCTCCGATTAAAAGCGAATCCAGTCGAAAATATGATAGTCGAGAGATTACCCGGTCCAAAGTGACAGCCCACTGCCAATCACCTTCAGACATGACGTCAGATGCACCTAACCAAAATGTCTTGGATGAAAGTGACGCTAAAGAGAAAAAAAGAAGATAAATTTATGATGACAGTATTCTATGGAAGAAGTTAAACGCAATCACGCATACTTCATCCACATGGGTCTCCTCTCCTGTAAAACGGTCATTTACATAGAAAAGTTGAGCTTCATTTTGCCCATATTTGTCTCACCCGCCTCTGTCTTGATGTTGTTCTCTAAGAACCTCTGTTCTTCGGCAGACTCGATGATGGCTAGCTCCGCCCGGTATGCCTCACAATATGCCTGTAACCATTATGTCTAGTAACGATCAAATATATATATATAAAAGTAGCATAATCTGTATCTTTACGAAAAATGTAAATCTTTCGGATTTTTTTTTGTATGTACATCTAATAAAGTTAGCTTTTGTATGTAATTCAACATTGACAGCAAAAAGATACAAAAGAACAAAGACTTGTTTCTAATTATTTATGATATTACAACCTATGAAAAACAAACAAAGTCGCCTTAGGTGTAGGCAATGCGCAGTACTGTATTATGTTTTGCAATGTATACACATGGCCTTTTTCTTTGTGAACAATAGTATACGTATTTAACACCATATCATAAGTATGCATGTGATATATAATCATATTATTTTTGCATTTACAGTTCAGAAATACGTCGAAATATAAGCTATTTACTACAAACATTTGAATTCTACTTCCATATAAGAGATCGCGTCACTATGACGTTTTCCTTTTTTCCATTTATAGAGCTGCCACGTTGCAGACACGTCGTCTTTTTAGGCTTGTTTACATTTTCACGGGCAGATTTCGTGGTTCACATTTTACCGTTTATATATTTGATTCCTTTAAGAAATCACAGTGTAATAAATTCTAAAGATACAGATTATGCTACTTTAGAACATTTTAGATTACTTGACAATCAGTATGGTTTTAACGTCAATCATACACTGGAGTATATTTACTAGATAGAAACACTAAACACAAGAAATGACCATACTAAAGCTTCTGGCCAGGTCGCTTGAATTCGAACCACTTTGTAGCACGTGCTGTTTCCTTGGTAAAACAAATGTGGGCATGGTGATCCACCTTCAAGAGACAAAACAAAGTCAAATTATCTACATGTTCCCTGTCCTGCTTATCGCCAAGAAACATCTGATAACCGAAAACCTCTGTTGCGTCAAAAAATCAGCATAGTTCCATATGAGTCAATTTTCATCTTCTACATGTAGTATATTATTTTGAAATTTAACGCTCAACATTCGGATATAAATTTTAATCAGAATTAAAGAAGTTTTGAACATCTGTCGAAGGCTTCATCTCAAGTATGCGTGAATTTATGTAACGAACAAGTTATTTCCACAACATTAACATCGATATTTGCATCTGTCACAAAGAAATCAATCCATTTTCACATGGTCCTTGTCCCGGGTTTGAATACAAAAAGGCGAAGTTAACATTGTGCCCCAAACGTAAATCACTAAATCCAAAAAAACATATTACGAAATCGAGTTTAGGGCAACACGGACCTCCGAAAAAAGCGAAGGTAGGATCAGGCTGCCATGGAGGAGTAACATTCCTCTGCTGACCGCGCACACCCGCCTGAGCCTTGTAGTCGAAAATAAAGGTAACGGGATTACCCGTAGTCAAAATCTAGTTGGGAAAATGACAGTCTAACAAAGGGTTATGAAACAATCAGTCAAACATAATTTTGTAATCGCAAACAAGTCATTATAGCGACCGAAAATTTGCGAAATGATACTTTAAACGAGATTCGTTATAACCCATGCAGCCATCAAACTTTTTTTGTAGTAGTTGGCCTCGCTTTAAAAAGTCTCATACGCATAGCATGCTCTTGCGTATCGAAAATCAACTGGGAGATATACAACATCAAGCAGTTGATAGTGAGTATATTTACTACATAGAAAGGGGAAAGTTGACGATTGCAAAGTTAAAGTCATTCATATAATTATTGTCAGTCTCCATTAGAGTCAATGTTAAGTGAAATATCCAAATATGAAGCAGATATGTCAGATTCTGTGGTGTCCTTTATTAGTCGAGTTCTTCGGATATATCAAATGACATAAGTGTGAAAATTATGATGTTAATTGATAAACACATCACTCATATTACCTACATGTATATGTAAGGTGAAGGACACGGCAAGTTTTTTGTTTTTATCCCGTTAACAGTTCTCTGTACAAATTCTGCTTCATATGTGTGTTAATTCCGATTGGCGGTATAAAAAAATCGATCTTTCGAAGTCGGATAATTTGGAAAAAATAATAAAGATGCATTTTGGTTCAAAAGCTTATTTTAGTTAGAAAGACTATTCTTGTTAGAAATAAAAGGAATACATGTTTTTAAAAAAATTGAAAAGTCAAAGTTTCCCCGAGAAAGAAAATTTGTATATACTAATTTTTCCATATTTTCCTAGTTCAGATTTTATTATTTAAAATCTGAAGTAACGTGTAAAAATGGATTAAATTAAGTAAGTGTTGATTTCCTAGTGACAGATGCATGCAATAATGTTAAAATTGTAGAAATTACTTCTCTGTTACGTAAATCAAGGCAGTTGAAATGTCGATCGAAGTGAAAATTGTCACTGGTTCCAGCATTAACACGTTTTTCCAGTATCAAAACATGAATGTTGGCAAAGAGAAGGGGATGTAGACTATAAATGTCTAAAAGAAACCTTTAAATTGTATTTACTGTCTAGCACTAAATCCAGTTAGCAGTTGTTGTTTAAAACAGTATTAAGAGCAGAAACAACAGATATTGGTTAAATTATTTGATGAAAAGTTATTATATACATGTACATGTATAATGAATTTGATTTAATAAAACGCATTTTTTTCAATGAATTTCATGGTGCATTTGTAAAAGTTGACTCAATTATGGCACTTTTGAACAATGATGGTTAATGGATACAATTCATTCAATATCCTGATGCTAATAATTCTATTTTTGATCTATATCAATGATACAGATTAACATCGATTTGACCAATAGCGTGTATTTTGATACCTATTCCGTGAGGAGTTCCAGGGTCTTGACGCAGATGCAGGTGACCTGAAATACAAAAAAGTACATGTACATAGTTTATGTGCATAATTCCTTGAAAAGAAATTTTATGAAGTCACACTAATGAACATCAGCATTTTTAATGTAAAAAGGTCTCTACACACACCCTTCATCAAAATAAAGTAAACTAAATCTATTTAAAGGAAAGTTATTTTCGAGAGGCAAATGGTACCCTTACAAATATACACATAGCCCCTTGTTCAAAACAATATAACAATTCGGATTAAAGAAATCTAATTAGTTGCGTTCAATACAAACCCCCTAAAGATAAACCAATACAGCCCAAAACAAGAATCAGTTTAGAATCCATATTGACCGACTTTGCATTATCGTAATTCTTTATCATAGGTCCAAGGTCAGTACAACAAAAGCGCTCTGTGAATATCTTTGGGTCTCTCGTTCTGTGAATATCTTTGGGTCTGCCGTTTCCAAAATTATATGATTATTTTATGAACAACAAACCTGGAATTAAAGTTTGTTTTTGGAGGCAAAAACATATGTATCCCCTTGTGATGTCAGTTGAGTAGTTTCAAAGAAGATGTTTTGTGGATTTTTGGCAAATTTCTAAGTTCAAACGGGCATAACTCCCACAAAAATTAGACCGTTAAAATTTCCTGGTAATATGCACAAACTACATATGATGTCCTTGCTACATTCAAGTTTACTTTAAATTCGAAATCCTGTTAGTTCAGAGGAGTTTGCGCTGACAAAGGGTTACTTCATTTGGGATTTCAGGCAATTTCTAGTTCAACGCGCATAACTCCCACAAAATATTAGAGGATCAAATTCTGTAATATGCACA
>CAJDSM010033538.1:9218-23513 GCA_903981925.1 Ostrea lurida
AGAGATCTATGGCATAAATGACATAACACTTAAAGCTTTGGTTGTAATAGATGTGTGGTTGCGACACGAATGCCCCCCTACAGTAAGTCTAAATGAACGGAAACTTCGTAAGGGTGATGCATGAACTGTGACGTATCTATATACCAAATTTTGAGTCGAATTTATGTGGCACCGTTGCACGAGATAATGACGGAAAGAAAAATATTTCTGATTTTATTTTTAAATTCAAGAGGCGCTAACTCTGTCAAAATCATCGGACCATGACAACTTCGAAATCCTTGACGGCTGCATATCCCGTGACGTATCCATATACGCAAATTTGAACTGAAATATGTGGCAACCCGCTTGCAGAGATAAGTGAACGGAAACGAAAAAAATTTCTGCATTTTTTTTCTAGTCAGAGGGCAACTCTGTCAAAAATGCATTCAGCACCCATTAACGAACTTCGAACTTGACCTGCATATTCCGTGACGTATCCATAGTAGGCCAAATTTGAGTCGAATATGTGCCAAAACCGTTGCAGAGATAATGCAATGGAAACAAAAAATTTTGATTTTTTGCTAAAGTTCAGAGGGCTAACTCTGTCAAAAAATCAATCGGACCAATGACCCAACTTCGAATTTTTGACCTGCATATTCCCGTGACACGTATCATATTAGCTAAATTTGAGGGGTTGAATATGTGCAATTCCATGTGGACAAAAAGATAATGAATCGGAAACCAAATGATGACGGAATGAAACGGAAACAAGGGTAACAGACGCACTGATATGCCCCAGGCCCATTTTAGTGGGGGGGCACATACAAAAATCAAAAAAAGTATTTCGAAAATAGAAATTTGGTCTGACAAAGTCTTTTTGGTCCCAGAACTTCTACACATAACCGTATATTTTGCAACTTCAGCAGACATCTGTGTTAACCACCAGAAAAGGCTTGATAAATCAGGCGGATGAATTTAATTTTGGATAATAATGATGGTATGAGATTACCTGGAAAATACGGCCAAGAGAAAGGCAGGTCCAAGTTTCTTTTCTTACTGGGCCCTTGTCAAATTGTGAAGCCGTCCACAGGTCTCCAATAAGACACAGGCCAAAACGATCGCGGAACAATTTCGTGGATTAAAGGGGGATGGGTGGCTTCTGAGGCACAGGTACTGTTAATCACTTTTTAGAAAAATGATATGATATGATTTGATTCATTCTAAACACCTCACGATCATTCCGTGGCTACTAAAGACAGCTCATTTAAATAGGCAATGCGATTCTAACTTATAAAAACGCTGCAAATTACATATGAAACAATTTGCTTTGAACTCATTTTGTTGCTAAGGTGCTATCCTAACACTTGTGTTAGTAAGTAGATTCATGTGCAATTAAGACACCATAGTAACTTCACGTCTTAGTTTGAACTATGAAGCTCTAAGGCTTTTCTATTCAGCATGCCCCACACTTTGCATGTTAGGCGGATATAATAATCTTTCTATCCATATTTCATACAATGTGATAAAATTCCGACTGCCTACGAGAGTGAGATATTTGGCCCGATCTAAGAGTGAGATTGGAATGATTTGGGGTGACGAGATTTTTTTTTTATCAATGATTGCAGTATAAAGGCTTGTAATAAGACTTAAACAATACATAAAGCTATTAGTTCATATTTTTATCAATAAAAGGCAATCTATCAAGTTGTACAATAAAGTTCAGCAGAGTTTTTTTAATTTATGTTGCTTTATAGCATAGTCTCTACTAATGTAAAGCAAATTCTTCTTGAGTATACTTCTGGAAATACAGGCATTTTTGATACAATTTCATGATTAAGAGAACTAATTGCCATAATACTAGCACCTTTAACATAGCAATTTTTTTGGGGGGGTGAGATATTGTTTATCCCTCGGTAGAGAGGAGATTTGCTCCAAAAAAGGGTGAGTCTCACGCCCAAAAGGGTGGAAGATATCACTGTATGATATTTATTTCTTCAGTGTAACAAGGCTGTTATTTATTGCAATGTCTATTGCTCCCCTATCCTTTAGTCTTAACCCTTCATACACGCACACAAAACGTGATGAACGAGTACATGCGTTTTGGAATGATGCACCGCGGATTCCACCATGCGGTAGTTTAGAGTTCTCCCAGATACTTCACACAGCATTGCCTAGCATCACGCCTCTGGTTGTACTTGGGGTGGTTTATACAATTAGAAACTTTGTTACACAAGACCTGACTAAATTGCGTGCTATCTACCCACTTCGCACGGAACGAAACGAAAACGATTCTTGAACGGAGCTGAACGATTTGCACGAAACGATACTATCTCTGAATCCGGTTTGGCAACGAAACGCTGACTTCGTTTGTACGAACACGCTGAACGATTTGTACGGAACGCAGCTGACCGGATGTTGTAGCGGAACGATTTGGACGGTTCGCCTACGGGAACGATCTGTCACTAATCGTTGTGAACACGGTTCGCCACGAAACGTAGGCGGAGCCCACACCTTTGGTGATGCGGTGGATTGGTTTAACATGAAACGGTAGACGTGGCCTGTTACGCTTGGTTATCTCAGCATGTATTATTTATGGGAAGTGATTAAATCAATATAAATATTTTCAAATACAGAATTTACTCTTAAAATTAATAGATGATGGGAAGGAAAATGTTTCAGAATGACTAAAATCGATTCACTATTTGTGGTACCGCCCGTTTTTAATGGTATTGCAAATTATGAATGAAGAAAAAATTATATTCTTAAGTGAATTTATATCGGGATTTATAATAGAACTGGAAAAAAAAAATGTGAAAAATCGGCATCGATGTAAAATGAAAATTAATCAACTTACTATTGACTTTTTACGGACTTGTACTGTATTGAAATTTGGGTTTAGTTATACGAGTATACATGTGCATTGTTGTGTAATCATTTGTTTGAGTGACCATAAATGTAAGTTAAAACAATAAAAATCGAATAAATGATTTTTGAAAAGGCAAGTAACGAAAATTGCCAGAAAAAAAAGGACATACAAATCGCATCCCTTGTGAATAATGAACTTGCTGTTATTCAACTCCGCTAATTTATATTACATATCGTTTACAATCGAACTGAAAAAACCAAAATTTCCCTGGCTTTCTGTCCTCGTCTTAATGTTTAAATGATGTGGCAATTGTTATATGAAACAGGACTTTGTGAATCAGTTTTTGTCTTAGTGATCATTCCCATCATAAGGATTCTAATTGACGTTTTTAAATATATTTGGGGAAAAAATCTTCCCGTAAAAGTAATGTCATATTATTAGTTTAGCGGGAAGATTTTTTTTCCAAAATTATTTAGAAACATGTCAATTTCCTGTGTATTCCGTGTAACAATGAAGATGATTTGATACAACATACACAGACATGTAATAGACATCGAGCGTGCGTAAATTGACACTATAGCTCTGTTTAAGGGTACACCGACCCCCTTTTCGACACCTTTCAATATTCGAGAACAAAGGGAGCAAATCAAACACAGGGTTCACATATCCGTTGCCGTAGCAACAATCCCCTACGTAATAAAAACCTACCCCTAATGATAGATAATAATAATTAATCCCCCACCAAAATCTTTTTTTAAAAAGGGTGTATAAGCAGATGTAGCTTAAAAAGTACTTTTAGGGCCTTTGGTAATATATTGATCAGATTAATTTGTTCAAGAATAAAAAAAAATTAAACATTCGTCGGGCAGGTGCATTATTGTAGCAGCGATTATACAATCATGTGAATCTACTTTGAATTACGTAAAAATAAAAGACCAAAATTGACTGCGTAAATGCATAAATTATCAGCGAGTTTTGTTCTTTTTATTTTGGGGGGGGGGGGGGTGTTGTCTTATTTATTTTGGCTTTCTTTTCTATTTTTTGTATGTCAATCAGAATTAAACATGCAAAGACTGATATATATTGTAGAATGTTTTGCACTGCAGAAGGTGAAATTCACATTTTCGGAAAGACTTGTCAGCGTGATTTTCACACTCGGCAAAAACGCCGACACTCAATGTTTATTCGCAAGCACCCGCGATAAGGCTCTATTAGGGGACCCTTTGGAATTAGCACAGAATATACAAGATATACACATTGCCAGAAAAGGAGACGCGATCAATAGGAGATCCCTCACATCGTGTGAGAAAAAAAAACCTTGAAATGGCAAGTGGATTGGTTTTGGCTGTTAGCCTGCCTACTAATCCTGATATATGTTATCCCTTTAAAAGGACTATAAACTAGCAGAGTTGCATGGTACATTTAAAACATTGAATATTGTTTGTTCAGGAAAAAAAACCCCAAAAACAGAAGACAACGGTTATTCTTAAAACAAAAAATCATCTTAAGAAATAATAGAAATGTTATTTATAAAGCAATTTTACGAAAATGTGACACAGATATATTTCTTAAATTGTACACTGTTAATTCTTATAGATACTAGGTTTACGGGGAAGGGGGGGGGGGTACATGAACATACTATGCATATTGACATAAATCAATAATATTGTCCTCATAGCATGCAGCTCCGTCGCAATATATGTAATTATCACTATCCATTCACATGTAGACTGGGCATCTGGCGATTAGCAGAAGAATATTAATTGCTATAAAAAGAGATCAAAGCACCTCTCAAATTTCCGAATAACTGTAGCCCATTATTTGTATTAAAACCGACATGACGCATGTGATTCTGATTCCAGAATATCACTAGGATGTTTTTAAGAGTTGAAGTACGCCATCGAAATATTTTACTCCTGTTTGGGGGTTTACTAATGATAACATGCATTATGTAAGTTAATTGTGAATTATCGTGTTATTAGTAGAATAATGATTGATTCCCGGTTTCTCTTTCGCTTTATGTCTGAAAAGAAAATAATTTCTCTTGATTCAAATGTACCATGTATGACCATGCGCCTCTGTGCATGTAGCATGTCGAAATTTGTTAGAGAAACATCTGAATCTACTAGGCCGAAGGAAATAAGTATACTCGCTGGCAAAGACATATAAAATGCTCTTCGGCTGGCAACATATTTTTTAAAAGTCTTAACAATCTAAAAATAAAGTTATTATCGGAAATGAATTCAACTAAACTTTTATATCAGGATATGCTCCCTGTTTTTGCATACCGCACCAAAAAACGCCCTGATGCTCTGCCTTGTAGTTTTCATTCAGTCGTACTGTTTTTTCAATAATTTGTTGAATTTTTACTGTGTGACAATCGCACTTTTCCGGATTCAAAAATAAACGATTCTTATTTTTGTTTGGTCAGTTTCACGTCCACTTTCCGAAGGCCATAGGATTGACTTATACACTCTGTCATGGGGCGGGCTTGAACGGTCTGTGAACGTTTGTATGGGCGTGGGGCTTCCGCAGCGGAACGACTTCTCGCACGGACGACTTCTCGACGGAACGCTTTGAACAGGTTTGCACGAAACGGTGAACGGTTTGTTACGGAACGCTGAAACGATCTGAAGCGGAAACGCTGAAGGTTCGCACGAACGTGAACGATTCCCGGAACGCTGAACGGTTTGCCCGGAACGGCTGAACGATTTGTACGGAACGAACGAAAGCGATTTGGAGGGGTAGTAGCAGAACGCTTTAGGGTCTGTATGAATCACTAAAGACCAAATTTAATGACATAAGAAAAGAATCTTATAATTTTTCAAGTGATGGGGAAACCAAAACAGTATCACCGAACTTTAGACGGTAAACTCATCAAATGTGGCAAAGCGGCATTGATAGAAAATTTTACCGTCTAAAAAATCTCGGGTGATAACCCTGCATCATCACCCGAAAAAATATAAGATTATTATTATCATTTAATTTTATATTACAACAACAAATTATGTTCATTAGATTACATTTTTGTTTCAGGTACGTGATCGAAAATCACCTCAATTCTTATAAAGTGTTTTAACCAATAGAATCGGGCGGGCTAGGTGATCAACGTGAAATAAATTAAAATGATGTTAGTTCTCAGGCATACACGCATCTGTTCAAACATGTACATTAACCATTTTTATGGCTTAAGGTTAATCGGTAGTTTCGCCTCCGGTTTTAAAATTTTAGAGTGGCGAGCCTACTATTTCCGGTGAAAATTTTTGTCATCCAGCATGTAATCAAGATTTCACAGCAAATTAAATTGCTGATTGATTGTGTATTGTTTAACATCCTCTCAAGATATTTCACTATAATGAGAGGACGTCGACTGACTAATACGCAAAGTGAAGTGGTTTTAAAAAACCCGGCACGAATAATCAGCTTCTGTGTTGAGGCATTTATTGTAAATTATTTTTACTTACATTTACATTGCCTTTATATACTTAGTATATATTTAGGAGTTTAATGATCTGTATTATGAACTATTTGTACATGTTATCAGTGGCCTTCTGAAAAATGTCAAGAAAAAAAGGTTAGACATCACACTTACCTCGGCCCACCCCTTCGCAGTCTTTCATAATCTGTATTTTCTATGTAATGATTTCTATTTGGCATTGCATCAGCCTTTATATAATTAATATATTTAGACTTAAATGTTCTGTATATAAGCTATTTGTTACATGTGTAGTGACCTTTGAAACTGTCATGGAGGAAAATGTTATGCATCATACTTAACCCCCCCCCCCTCCCCCTTTTTGTAGTATTTCTGTATTTTATTGCATGTCAAGACCAGATAATCAATATTTTCAATTCATGTTACCTTGTATTTTATCTAGCATGATTGTATAAATATATCTTCTTGGAGATCTTTTCCTCTTTTAAAGCTTTTGCTAAAGCAAATATCTTGTAAAAGTTGAATTGTCATTCAAAAGGGGGTATACTTGTTAAATTGTTATTTGAAAAAATCTACATGGGCAATATGGATAAAAACAAAATTTGTGGTGACCCTAAGATACAACTCTAAATAATTCTTGTTTTAAAAATGGTATGTGAACAGGCTCAGTTTCTTTTAGAAATTTCGATTATGCGGCACATTTTCAGTTTTTTCTTCCCAACGTCGAAGTTACATTTTTCAGAAAAAAATATAATTCTCGGTTAAATATCTGGGCATTTTTATTAAAAAAACAAAATACATTGCTTTATTTAATTATTATAATCAAGTATGATGTGTTTTGGTGTTCTGGCATAATAGAAATGAATCAATACTTATGTGGGGCTAAATTTTGATTTTGAAAAAAGGGTGTGTTGTCTCCATATCGCTTGTATGTTAAAATGCACCGTTAAGGTATGTCTTTAGCTGGTCTTTTGTTAGTATATAAGTTGTTTTAGCGTATAAAGAGAAGAAAATTAATAGGGGTCAACAGAACTTGTTTAAAGTATGGACACCTTAATTTTCTCTCATATGTGCTTTCCAGGTGGGAAAAAACAAATTAAAAGGAGCAAGATGTGTTTGTGAAACACTGAATGCCCCCGTATTCCACATGTCAGTTGCGAAGCGGACTTGCATAAGATTTGGCATGTGAAACAATGAAAGGTTTTCCCTTACCATTCAAAAGTTAATGGCCAATAATTAAAGATTTTTAAAATGAGGTCAAGTTCAAGGTCAAAAGGCTCAACACATTTCTGGTACGCAGATTACAAAGACTTCTGTCATAAGGAACTACAACATGTGACCAATTATGAATGCCCTAACTCTGCCATTTCATAATTATGGTAATGCTTAAGTTTATTGCAAAGTAGGTCTAAGTTTCAACTCAAATGGTCAAGGGTCAACAAACCTGTTTCTGTAGGCCCACGAAAAAGTCTTGTCACTAAGGAACAAACATGTGACAATATTAAAAGGCCCTATTACTTACCATTCAAAAGTCTTATAAGCTTACGGTTATAGTTTTTGAAAACTAGCGTTCAACCTTCATAGGTCAATCGTCGGGAGGTCAAAAATTTTGTACCGCACGGAAAGTGTCTTGTCGATAAGAAAACATACATATGACCAAATACAACAAAAAGGCGGCCTACGTACCTTCCATTAAAGTTATAATTAAGGTTAAAAGTTTTTTGAAACAGTAAACTTCACAGGGTTAGGAATGTCAACTTAATGCTGGTACTAGGGCTGTGTATTGCGTAGCACAATTTCGATAACGATACGATTACAATGCACAAGTCCCGATATCCGACTATATTGGATCTATATCAAGCAATTTAAGTTGTTTTTATTCAACTTAATGAAGCAATAAAAGCTATTTTTTTCATAACTTCATTTTCAAAACATCACAGCTACCGTCTTGTTTGGAGTCCATCACGGAAGAGAACAGCAACAGAAATATAATAATCCGATGCTCCTCGTTCATGAATAACTTAATTAATTAATTTCAAAGCCGCCGTGGGTTTTCTTTCTTTTATAAAAACAAATCAACTGTTCTTGACATTTTCGTGGACTCAAACAGCGCCCTTGTTTGTCATCAAAATATGTCTCCATGCGGAATTACAACCCCTTTCAAATGCTACAGATGTTGCCGGTAAAAAATAGCGCATGTTTTTTACTTTGTTGGTCGCTTCAAAGAATCATTTATGAAATAAGGACTCGCGATGTCCGAAAAATAGATCATAAGATGACTTTAATACCAAAACGACGTCCCCGGTATCCGGTCCTATCCCCTCCACTTGATTAGACTTCCTCTGTTGCACGGGATTTCGTTAGTTATTGTACTTTGTTGATGGCGTAGAAAGATGGGACACTTAAAATTAGGTTGTGCCACAGAGGATGTTACAAATTTCTTTGCAAGTTGCCAGTCTTTGCTATATATATTCAAGAAACTTCAAAGTCGACTTTATATCGACATCACTATCGACCCACCTCGTGTCATCAGCATATCTCAGAGAGCTTTTTATAGCTGTACGCTATCGATATATTGATTCACCCCTAGTTGGTACCCTCTCACCTGAGGAAAGTCTTCGTCATATAGGAACATGCATTGTGAAATATCAGCCCTAGTACCTCTACCATTCAAAAGTCTATAGCTAAGGGTAAAGTTTTTGAAAAGTAAGGTCAAACTTGAAGGTCAAGTTCAGGAGGTCAAAAAAATTTTGTGTACCCGACCGGAAAAGTCTTAGGTTCATTAAAAACATACAATGTGACAATACTCAAAGCCCCAGTCACCTCTACGCATTCAAAAGTTAGAGCTAGGTTAAATTTTTGAAAAGCTAGGATCAAACTTGAAAGGTCAAGGTCAGCGAGTCAAAATTTTGTACCCACGGAAAGTCTTAGTCATAAAAAAACCATAACATGTGAAATATCAAAAGCCCTAGTACTACCATTCAAAAAGTTATAATTAAGTGTTAAAGTTTTGAAAGTAGGTCAACTTCAAGGTCAGGATGGTCAACTATGTTGCGTACCTCATGGAAAAGGTCTTGTTCATAAGGAACGCATGGCATGTGAAATATCAAACCCCTTCAGTACTTACCATTCACAAAAGTCTATAAGCCAAGGTAAAGTTCAAACAGAAGGACAAATGATACGACAGGACAAAAACAATATGCCCCCCAAACTTCGATCACGAGGGCATAAAATTTGGCATCCCAAAGTGGTTGACAGTTGTTCCCTTTTTGCATGATGTTACGGGCTAAGTCTGGGTTATTTCAATGTACATGGCATATTTGTACACGATACGATGCACAATGGTTTTACTATCCAGAGATTTACTCTGATACTTCTGACTCTATGCTGAAAGCCTATATAGGAAAGCTTTTACTCCATCCCCAAGCCTGGTGTTCTTCTAACACCGTCCACCACTTGAGGGCTTATGTGTTGCCTGTAAAAAGATATAAAAATACGCCATGAACCCAGATTTTAAAGCCAAGAGCATTCAGAGTGAGGCATTAACGACAATACAATAAGCACCCCCCCCCCCACAAAAAAAAATTAGCTACACTAATCAGAAACAAAATAAAAGTCATCTTAATGTTGAACTAACTGCTATAACAAATAAAACTCCATTCAAGTGTCATACATGAAGTGGCATCTATTAGTTCTGGGGTTCGCACTTCGCTGTGGATTACTCACATGATACGGTTGCCAGGCCGGGCCAACAAGATTGGCAGCACAGTGGATGGAATTACTAGCGGAACATTCCACACCAGCGATCAGGCACTTGTGCATAAATGCTATCTACAATCATTAATGTCAAAATTTCATTGTAAGAGAATACAAACCAGAGTAATGGAATCAGTGAAGTTGGAATGTGTAGATTGCTAACATCCTATATATGGAGGCTCGCTCCGTTTTAACGATAAACAAATATGTAACATGATTAGGAGTGTCTTTACATCTTCTGAGAGCAAATTCTAACTACAGTTTACAACTTTGTGTTTTTTTGTTGTTTTTTTTTTTAAAATGCAGAAAATGCATTGTTTAGTGTGACAACCATTGAAGCAATTGTAAACAAGTCAATGTTAACTCTAATTTTGTAACAGTTTGAAAAGTCTAAAATGATTTTCGCCTAAATAATACATTAATCTTTACAAAATAAAGATCTTTCAAAGTATTTACCAACCAGTGATCGAAAAATTGAGTTGCTTTTAATATTTTTAAAAAAAGTTTACTCGGTCCTCATATATACTTTACCGTCTCGGATTATCCCATGGCAGTCTCCTCATCTGTTCCTCAGGACTGAGAGAAGAACAAGGAACCAGTCAAAGGAAAACTAAAACAATCTATAGTCTCCTTCATACTGTCTCAGCGACCTGAAAGAACCAGTCAAAGATACACTAAAAACCAAATATAAGTCTCCCTCAATCTGTCTCAGGACCTTGAAAGCAATTAGCAGTAAGTTAGAGTCTGGGATAGCCCTAGAATAAACTGTTCAGGGATGGTGAATCACACAAACCTTTAACACCCTTAGGTGGACTTGAGTCTCAGTAACATGTTTTGGTGTATTTTTTTTGACAGGTCCTTATGGCTATGGTCGGTAAGTATGTGTCTGCCACTTTTTCTGTTGGTTGTATTAGAGTAAAATCTTCATGGTAATATCCACCTTTTTCTGTCGGTGACTTTCGACAGGTCTTTGTATGGGAAGTCTGTGGTATACTACCTTTTTCCAGTGGTGGACTTTTCGACAGGCCGGGCGGGGCCACGGGGGAGTGGGCCAGGGTTGTATAGGGCAGTTGCGAATATATTCATGCACCGGCAGGTCGAACTTTGCTGCAGAGACTGCTGGCCCTCTGGGGGTTGCTGTAGTAAAAATGCCGTTCTCCTATCATGGTGGTGTATCACTCTCTTAACGTGAAGGGGCAGATTTCTTCCCTCATCATTTTACATCGCTAGGCAAAAACAATTCCTATCAAATAGCTTAATAAACTTGCATCCTGTAGAGCCGCCTATTTTTCATAGGGCTCAATACGTAATTCATATGTACGTCTTCACCAAATACCTCGAAGGAAATGGATAACTATTTAATTGTTAAAACAGGGACAGAAGAAAAAGTTATCACAATCTAGGTCATTTAAATGTTGCTCTAAAAGAAATACAGGTCTATAGTGAAAGGATTGTTTGGCTCGTGTGTTATATGCCAATATTTTTCGTCGTGATGGGGTCGCTGAATCTGTATGAAAGCGTTTCCACAGGAATCCAAACAGGGCACATTGCCATGCTCAATGTTATGTGGGGAAAAAATCAAACATGCAGCATCTGTCAACAACAACAAACCAGAAACTTCAACCAGAACTCAATTTTGATTTGAGGTACCTACATGTACCATAACAAGTACAGTACTTTAGATAGACTAACATATATAATTTTAAGTTGCATGCTGAACTACATAGGCAATAACATAATCAACATATTAAAACAATGTTACAATCATTTTGGGCAAGACAGGTGTATGTGGAAATGTAATAACCAGTTGTTCATGTGATATGTCAATAGCAGTTTCATGTGACATGTAATACATGTCATCGTGCATGTATAATACAGTTGTCATGTATGTGTAATAGCAGATGTCAGATTGTGATGTGTAATACAGTTGTCATGTTGATGTGTAATACAGTTTGTATGTATGTGTAATCAGATGTCATGTGATGTATAATTCACATTGTTGTCATGTGACTGTGAAATACAGTTTGTCATCGTGACATGTTAATACCAGATGTCATGCTGACATGTAATTTACTATTTAGTTGTAATTGAAAAAAAGGTAATAGTACCTTACTTCAAGGCAATGAGAGCTTCCGACTTTAGGAAAGAGCTTAAATTTATACAAGTTCTCCTGCAATAGCTGAAAGAGCCATAGTACATGTACATTATCTATAATAAATGAAGATTATAAGGCAACAACAAAATTTCTGTACAATGTATACATTAAATCACCATGTACATGTAATAAGATTAGCTGTTGTCAAACCACTAAACAGTTTTACCTTGTCCTGGAAACCTTAATGTACATAACATTTTCATTGCACTGTGTGTAAAAACCTTAATTTGGCAGTAAATATGTGGAGGCATGACTTGTTCTCACTGGAAATAATTTTGATAATGTACCAGAATATACATGCCTAAGTAGAAACGAAAAAATTTTTGGAGGTTTAATTATCACTAGATTTTTGCCCATTAAATTCAAAAAGGCAGTAACTGGCAGAAATTATAGCGCCCATGTTGACAACAAACCCTGCTTAGAGACCTCGCATCAAAGGTTTACCAGTGTGTCTCAGGGTGGGGTGAAGTCCGTAAGTCACACATCCAGTGCGCATGTAGGTGGATGTTCTTTTGGGGAATGTGGGGCAGGGTGGGCATGGCCATAGTGATGGCTAACGTGATACAGGAGGCGATGAACGGCACTATATAAAATAGTTTTCCTTTCTGCTCCCCCCCCCACAGTGGTTTGCAGGCTAGACTGGTAGGCTGGGAGGCCATTAAATTCCCTAGGAAATGAAATCTCTGATTCCAAACCCAGTGTGAAAGCTGTAACCTCCTAGCAGAAGGAAAAGACTCCAATTTCAAACCCAGGCAGATGGATGCTCGTCCAGTTTGAACGCCACGGCAATCATCTAAGGAAAGGAAAAACCCAGAAAACCACGCTGCTTTCAGCCTTCTCCAGGTATTAGAAGACAACGGGTGGGGGGTCGGGGTTAGGCATCGGGCACAACAACCCTATCCTCGGGTAAAATCCTTACAGTCAGAGAAACCAAGCCCTTAGGTGCCTACTGGTGTGGGAGAGTATTTAAGGTTAAGGATGACCACCCTACTAATTCACGACAGATAAAACAGGGCTGTAATTAAGATTGGGTTTCCATGACTGCAGCTAGATTACATAGATTTAATCACCAATAAATCGGAACATTTTTAAACTTTATTCCTAAGGGGGGGGTGTTATCTGATCCTCTCTTCGGGCACCTAAAATTCAAATAGTATTTCAAAAATCAAGAAATCATTCATCATGAACAAAAACTGAAAAATATATAAGAGAAATAACCATTTTTTGAGAGGCAATCTAAGTAACCTTACATGCCATGAAGTCCCCCTTGAGGGAGCTGTCGTGTTTCCAGGTCGCTAGCCACAATCCGCAAGTGCAGGGTAACAGGGGTGTTGCCACGAAACGGGAGTAAAAGGCAACAGGTCATACATCTTCAAGCAATATCTAACATGAGTGAATATTGCCATCTTTTTTTCACAAAATTCCAGACAACAAACAAGGAGGCAATCATAAAAAAAAAAAGTGGAGATTTCCAGAAATCAACGTTTAATCCAATGTATGTGTGTAATATTTACAACACTCATGCAGGATATTTGGCATCTAGGATACAACATTATAATAACAAACTTTCAAAATCAACTGTTTTTTAGCACATTACGACCACCTCATTTTCCTGTTCTATATTAATATCATCTCTACTCTCATCTCTTACTTTAAATTTGTTGTTAAAGTAGATGAGGACAGCTGTATTTTAAACTGCACCTGGTTCGATGGACCCGTGACAGGCTGTTATTATAAAACTGACGCTGGTTCGTGGCACCGTGACAGCTGTTTATAAACTGACCTGTTCATGGACCGGACAGCTGTATTATAAACTGACCTGTGTTCGATGGACCCGCTGACAGCTGTACGATATAAACTGACCTGGATCGCATGGGACCGTTGACAAGCTGTATTACTAACTCTCACCTGGTTGATGGACCGCGACAGCTCGTATGATAAACTGACCTGGATCGATGGACCGTGACAGCTGTTATTATAAAACTGACCTGGATCGATGGACCTCGTGACAGCTGTTTAAGACGTCAATGCCTGATTATATAACATGACTGGTTCAATGACGCGTGCCAGCTGTATCCATCGAACCAGGTCAGTTTATAATAC
>CAJDSM010033540.1:0-15581 GCA_903981925.1 Ostrea lurida
GCAACTCGTTGCGTGGGGTATAATAAGAATTTTTCATGAGGCAGACAAATTTTGCCATAGCAACAAAGTAGAAACAATACCGTCAAATGCACTGTGATGTCATTCTAAGATGACATGTAGTGGAAATAAAGAGCAAGTTAGATTATACAGCATAACGAATGTCGCTAAAGTTAAGTGAACCAATCAAACTGAGTGTTACAAGTAAAATTAAATTATTGATAAAACCTCACATTTGCATAATTTTTGGGTATTTTTGGGGGGGTTTTGTTTGGGTTTTGACAGAAAAATTATTCGACAGCTATAAAAATCCATACATCGTATTGTAAGCCAGATTGTAATGAAAAGAAAGGCTGCACATGACCGTTTATTTACCCTAAAATATAGCTCAAATATTTGATAAATGTTTGGAAAATGGCAGAACTTCAGATAAGACCTTACTTGAACAAAACGATAAAGAGAACGAAAATGATGTCTGAAGAACAAAACAAATTGCCCAACCACTCCAGAAATCAATGTCTTGTAAATTACAAAGCAGTTATTTTTGCCCCCACTTAAGACCAGGCTAACAAGAGCCATAGCGTAATCAGCATATCCTCCGAGATAACTGATAGTGCCCATTGAAGTACAATTACCACAGTCCGTAGTCCAATTGTGAGCACTTGTGCATTTCTCCAAAGGGGCTATTTACAGGCCAAAATGTAATTAAAGAAATCAATTGTCAACACAAAACAGCAGGACTTGTTAAACATGCTGTTTATTTGAATCACTGTTTTATCATGAATTTTTCTTCTCCTTGTCTCACTGAAAACAAAATAGTTTAAAAGACAAATGACGGACCAAAAGTTTCCACAAGAAAGGCAAGTATTTACAATTTCAATTTTGTATATCAATATTGTACATAGATCATATTTCAATGCAGCTCTTTGTCCCCCATGTTTCCTATCAGAAATGAAAAAGTGATTGGGCAGTTTAACTATATCTGTCCTTTAGTACAATAAAAGTATTAGGGTGGCTCGTTACACCAACATTTTATTTATAATGGCTTGTTAGAATGCCTCCTATAAAGTATGATATAAACCATGGAACCAGTGATATAAGATCTCAATTATTTTGTATGTATTTTCCTGTGTTTTTACTATTATGATTTATTTGAAATTAAAGAATTTTAGAGTAAAAATTTCACAGTGATAAAAAAAAAAATATTCATGAAAACTACAAATGTTATTTGTTAACATTTTTTAAATCTATTTTATTCAAGAAACATGTTAATTATTAAAACAATATTTATATCAGACAAATACATTTAGCAAGAAATTGAAAATAAATGGTTGAAATTATCAAATATTGAGAGTTTTAAAATTTGAACTTATCCTGATTGGAATTAATTAAATGTGGTCATAGTGAACATTTTAAATCAGAAAATTGTGAGATAAACTAATTTCATGATGACAAATGCATAAAATTTTCAGAAATATTATTATAAAAATATTCACTGAGATTGGTACTTTTTTCTCTGGTTTGGTTCAAACTTAAAAAAAATAAAAAAAAAACAAAACAAAAAAAACCCACACAACAAAAAAGAAGTGATTTTTCTGATATTTGTTCATTTCAATTTCTTTTTGAAATTCATTTGTTTGATATATATCTTTTTCCCTAAATTTATATATGTGTACAAACATATATGTACACATATATGCAACATAGTTTTTATTTCTTTTTAATGTACAACACCAATGACTACATGTATGTAAAATTAGGCATTTAATTAAATAAATCAGTTTCAGTTTCTTCCCTAATTACATGTTTTTTTGAAAATTTAATTCAGAGATTGAATAAAAAATATCAACAAATAACTACTTTACTTTTCATAAATATTTCTTCATCTTAAAAAATGATACTTTATACTGATGTGTTGTGAACAGAAGTTGTTTTTTTTCTCTCTCTAAGGTTTAAACAGAATTGCACAATATACAAATTGCATAAGATGCATTTATTTTAATATCTTTAAAAGTTCTTGTTTCGACAAGTTCTCTTTAAAAAAAAAAAATCATTGATACTATCAAAACAAAAGCCAAAAGCAATTAGTAAATAAACAAAACGTTCAACGCCCATGTATTCATTTACATTTCAGTCACAATAGAAATAACTAGGCTTTGTTTCACGTCAATGGAATCTTGCACCCTGAAACATTCTTATTGACTTGTCTAACTTCAAACAAAAGCTTTAAAATATCGACATGAGAATTTTTATTTTAGTACTTGATGACTCTTCATTGACCTTAAGTTAATGTGGTGTATTTGACGCTTTCTTACCAAACTAAAGGAGCTAGGATTCCACATGATAAGATTTGTGATCTCAAGAAAAGTCATAGTATAATTCAATTGTGTGAACAATTTTTCGGTTTCTTAATTTAAACTGTGATCAAATTACTTACATTTGGTTGAATTTAGTGAAAGTAAGAATCATTCATATTTCCAATGTAGTACAAACTTCGTAGTAGTGTTTATATTTACTTCAAGGAATATATACATATTTTTATTTTGCCCATTATCAAAGTAAGTAATGCGTTAGATATACACTCAATTTACTATTTTATTTATAAAATTTATTTTAGAATACTGAATCTGCTAATTTTTACATACTGTAGTATAATTATAAAATGAAATCAATATCACTCTTGTTATAAAAAATTGCATGGAAATGATTAAAATTACCATAATAAAAGAGAAATAATAATCACATTGTCATACTAATTGAAGAACTCCCTTAATCTCAAAATTTTGGATGAAAATAAAAAAAAATCTTGCCCATTTAGCTCAGATTTTTATTTTCAAAAACAACCTTCAGAATACACAATTTCAATACCAAGCCACTATATATAAAATGCAAAATTTCAGTCCATTTTATTTCATATCTCAGAAAAAAAATTCACTACATCTTAAATTTGTCCAAAGCCATTTATTGCAACTCTAGAATGTACAATTCTAAATTTGCTCACTCAAGATAAAATAAAATGGATGAAAAAAGATTTATTGACAAAAACTTTCTCCAGTGTACAGTGATTTTATCGAGAGAGTTCTATTGAGTGTTTAAAATTTCTAATTCTGGATTAAAGTCAAACTGACTTTAAACAAAGTACCAATCAATAAATTTTTCTTTGTTACAGGGACAAAACTTTTAACACCTCATTGAGATCAAAGTTCAATACAATGAGTTTAACATCATTCTAGAAAGTTATCCTTGATACAAAATTTATTTTATTCAATGTTATTGAAAGATCTGAGCTTTGACTGAGGTATTAAGAAACAATACACATATTAAACATAATTTTTTCTCCCCAAAAAGCATGGAATCACCACATCATCAAAAGACCAAGTCAGTCAATCAAGTTAAGCAGGAGAGACTGCTCAGCAATAGACACATGACTCTACCAGAACGTCTCACTGACACAGACACTCGCCTGGGGACAGCTGAGCTCATGTCTAGACACCAGGAGGAGGAAGCGGTGTTCACATCTACCTCTAAAACCGGCCGCAAGTACGTTCTATTTAAACCGCGCAAGTACGCAGACATTTCTATTTAAACCGGCCGCAAGTACGCAGACATTTCTATTTAAACCAGCCGCAAGTACGCACACAGTTCTATTTAAACCGGCCGCAAGTACGCAGATATTGTCTATTTTAAACCGGCACGCAAGTAACGCAGACATTTTCTATTTTAACGCCCGCAAGTACGCAGACATTTCTATTTTAACCGGCCTCAAGTACGCACACATTTCTATTTTAATCTGTATAAAACACTCGGTCAATAACTTCCTTACTTTTACTGAGTGTACTGTAAAGTGGTTATATGCTGGGGTTAAGTACGCGTTTTCCATGTCCACATATTTCGTGTGGGGGGGGGGGAAGATATGCGTTCACTGAAATCAAATATATATCATATATGATGTTCATATGTATATGAGTGGTGGAAATTTACGAGCTCATTATGTGACCGCATAATTAGTGTAAATTTCCCCCACGCGTAAATAACCACTTTTACAGTATTCATCTTGTTCACCAGTTTGTAATAAATTATGTTCGTGGATTGGTTTTTTTTTGTTCACTTGAGTAGGTGCAACTAGGCTTTTAGTGCTTATTTATACCAAAATATGTAAATTCACTTGTAACTTGCACAAAAGACTTTCGAGAGTTACTCAATGATTCCTTGGCAAGATTGAAACCTTTTTGCCCTTTAAGCAAATCTTTCTATCTCAAACATGGGCAATTCATACAATCCCAAATTCACCTTATCAAATAAACATTAATTTCAACACAATGTCTTAAGACTTTTCAACAAAAATATCAAAACTTCCTAATCCCTGTCTCAGCACATAATGAATTTCAATGACAGAGTTTACGTCACGGGTCTGAGTAAAAAGACTTTTGAGATACATGGTAAGAAAGAAAGGAATGAAAGACAGGATTTCAATATATAATAAATATCCTTTTGATAAGGTACTTTTGATGACAGGTAACCAAGTAAATCCACATGCACGAGCCTCGCCCCCTTGTCTAAGGTGACAATAACGTCAGACCCTGGGGTATTCATAAATCTTACATTTCAAATCCCCCAAAGAAGCTCCTGTAAGATATTGAAAAGACAAAATTACACTTTCATAATTCAATATGTTGTCACCCAAGAAAAAAACCACCACAAAAATCAATAGTCATGAATCAAAAATGTTCCGATCAGATTTGTTATGATCAGCAGAGGAAAAGCCAATATACATGGCATGGTCAATACCCAATTTACCCGTCAAAACTCATGTACTACTGATCACAGAGAGTTAAAGGAAACCAGGCCTGGTTCTGAATAGGCTACTTGAAAATACTTTAGCTGCAAGCTGTCAGCTTTTTATTGACATTTAGCACTTTATCTTGCTTATGTCCAAGACACAGTCAACTTGCAGGAAACATTAATTCTCCGAGACCCAAACACAGTCAACTTGTTGGCAATCAATTAGCTCCATTTGTGGAACCCTTTATTTGCATATCATTTTGTACGACCTGCGCGGAATATTTTGTGATACTGTCCTCGAACATGGTGAGTAAACTTTTCTTTAGAATTTTTTTTATTTTTGTTTTTGTTTTTATTAAAAAAAAAATAATTTTTCAAATGTCATCTTATATTAAGTGTAATTTTTAATTAGTTCTACTCTAAAAGTAAGCTATCCAACTGATATCTAATTCTTGAAATACTTAAAAATAATCATAAAATTTTGTTGGGTTTTTTTCCCACGTACATCACAAAATGCTTCCTGCTAACTTTAAATCTGCCTTAAGTTGTTTGCACCCATACACCCTGGAATGAATTCACGCCCATCCTCTTTTTTTATTCCTGATTTTTATCTTGTTTATGATATTCCACATTATGGCAATTTGAATTCAAACAACACTAGTGTTGTCTTTCAAAAATTAGATGCATACAGCCTTCACCCATAGAATCTTTTTTTTATCAAAACCATCAACAATCAATTGAAAATCAATCTTGTTTTGAATTTAAAAACATTGACGCTAATACTTCTGGATAGAACCGAAGGGCAAACAAACAACTAGAAACTGTCAAAAGATTTAAACTGATTGTAGTTAGATTTATTCAAATGTATAAATGATTTACGTCAAGAAAATCTGAACAGTTTGAACAAAATATGAACACTGTATCTGTTTAAACAGTAGGGGTGAGTATGTTTTTATAATGTTTCCATTCATATGACATGTACAGAAATTCTTGAATTATGATTTGATTTTTAAAGTTTAAGATTTTACATTAGAAATGTTTAGATTTGATTTCAATATTCCAAGATTTTTAACAAAACAAATTGTTGTTTTTTTATCTAAAGAAAATAAATTAAATCAAATTATTTGCGAGCTCATTAATGTTTGCTTCTCTGACGTAAGGTCTGTAAAGCCCAGCAAATCAATGCCAATAAATTTCTTTGACCGTTTAACAGGTTTTGAATAATTCGATAAAGAATTTCTTAAGTTAACACCATTATATTATAACAGAGGATTAATAAACAGATTTCCATTGGTGGGTCATGATTTGAATAAGGGGATTACCTAGCCCTCCAGTGTGCCTACAAATCTCTTAAAGACAAGATTTCTTACTTAAATCAGACCAATATTTAAATCATTTTGTCCTAGATAAAGAATAAGTTGCAGGATTTGCTTCAATGCTCCTAGGGACAGAAAATAAAAACCACTTTTCCTCTGACTAATAATTTCCTTTGCAGAGTCATTTTGATCAGACACACAATGTATGGCAATTTCCTGCAACAATCAACAAAGAAACTTCAAGATGATTTGCGACAGACGATGAAAAGCTATTCATCTGAGAAGCAGCAACTTCTTCAACATCTAGCCAGTCTACGACACGAGATGGATGAGTTAAGGCTGTCTGGCAGTGAATCTCCAACGTCAACGGGAAGCATTACGGATTTATCCACAGCATCCGGAGCTTCTAATAAATCCAAGAGCCGACGGTTTTACCACGCCCCAAACATCGCTGCTCACAAGTTGAAGAAGAGCAGAAAGAAAATGTCTAAACATTCAAAGAGGAAATCAGAGACTTCCGATGAGAAGAAACAAGTGGAAGGAATTCTTAAGCTCCCAATGATCAAAGAAGGAAACTTTGGAAATTTAGCACCCTTGACTTGGACACAAAAAAATTCCGAGTGGGACTCAGCCCAACAGATCACCCTGAACAATTTACCCCCTATAAACCCGCCCAAGGCGATAAATGCTGCGGAGGAACTACTACAGAACAACTACGACATGCCTAAAATTGAGGACCCCGAAAGAAGTGATAAAACAATTCCAGCGAAGGGCAAATCGCAGGAGAAAAAGAGGGTGAAGTTTTCTTTTAAAAACCAAGTTGCCACGATCAGTGGAGACAATACAGACATACAGAATGAGGACAGTGATTCCGATGGTGATTCAAAAAAGTCCCACGTATCTTCTGAACTAAAACTTAAACCCAAGGGAGTGAATCAAAGACAGCACTACTTACCTCCCCTGGACTTAGGGAACAGAAGATGTTTAAATCCAAAGGAAACAGAGAACCACAAAATGCTGTATATTTCTATCAAGGACCCGGATGTCCGGAGAAAAACGCTATCGGAAATCCTGCACGCTGTGAGAATGCGAATGCAGGAAAATGAGCATCATTTGAGATTTGGGGAAATGCCCCGGAGGAATCGCCAGAGCAGCTCCCAGGAGTCTCCTCTCAACAGCAGTCAGGAGTCACTGTATTCCACAGACAGCAACAGGGTAGGGCAGCTTTTTATTTATAAATCAGCAATGAACAAATTTTATTTTCATAATAGATGAGTATTCTGTAGGACAGCTTTTTAATTATAAATCAGCAATGAACAAATTTTATTTTCATAATAGATGATTTGCATACTAGTATTCTGTGTCTTATCTAACGGTGCACCCCCAATTTTCTCATCAATATACACATGAAATGGATACTGAAGACATAATTCAAAGCTAGAGAAATTGCCTGAACAAGTACTGCAAATAACATGACAACACACAAACACATTTTCATTCATATTATTTTCTTGAGAGAGTAAAAAATAAAATGAAGCTACACCAGTTAATGAACAAAACCTGTCACCCTTTTTTTAAGAACATGGTGAAAGTATACTTTCACGCATTTTAAAGTCATATTCACAGAATGTTTTGAGGATTTAAAACAGGTCACACGAGGGTAAGCGGCCAATCTGTGTTTGACCTAATTGGCTACAGTATTAAATTGTACATGTATGCCAAAATTTGCCAATGTTTAAAGATTTTGTTCAACTCAATCTACTTAAATACATTTATTTAAACTCAAGCTAGAAATTAAGACCTGCAAACAGTATTTAGCTTATGTATAGTATCATACATTATCATATATATCAAATCACTCATGAAAATTAGTTTGTAAATAAAGACAGACTTCATTACAAAGTTGAACTTTGGTATCTCGAACACTGATATCTCAAATACCATGGCTATGTTGAAGTGATTCAGAAATTCAAACCACTTATTTTCTAAGTATTTTCACCCTTGATATCTTGAATCCACAGATATCTCAAAAGTTTTTTCTCGGTTCTATTAGGTTCCAGATAACGAGGTTTGACTGTACGTCAAAAAATCTTACAAAAGCATAAAATGTACAAGCACTGTATCTCGTGCGAGGTTTCACATAATCCCTTCCTATTTCAGAGTAAGACCAGTCACCCTGGGGTCCCCCAGAACACTGCCTACAGAATGCACCGCAGATCCAGCAACTCCCAGCTACAGAGCTACCTTCGTAAAATGTCGCGGTCACGGCGAATGATCGAGCACATGGAGGTTGAGGAGTACCGCCTAGCCCACATAATGGGGCACAAAGAACTGATGGCTGTCTCACGGCAAGCAACCAATCCTACCGCAGCCTAAACATTTCATCTCAGACATACTCATTGTGAATGAAAAATAACAATTCATATCGAAGACCAATGCCCCCGTTGTGCTTGGGCGACTGCCTAATTGGATTGCAAACACGGATTTTATGTTTTTCTGTTGTTTCGAATGAAATCCCTGTTGCTTTCCTCGTTTAGGGACAATCAGCACTTTCTTGACTTTATTATTTTAATTGTAAATAGAGACACTAGTTGTGAATTTTATTATGTGAATAAATCATAGGCAAGAAAAATACGAAAATCCTTGTTACTCGGATTCAGCATGAAACTAATCTAGTGTGAGAACATTTCAGATCTGTCATAGAAATGATCTCTGTTTATCTTTCACATGCAGAATCCTTCCTACAGAAAAACCACCCCCTATAACAAAACACCCAGATGTCCTATTTGTTTTGTAATACCACCCCTATAACAAAACACCCAGATGTCCCTATTTGTTTGTAATCCACCCCCTATAACAAAACACCCAGATGTCCCTATTTGTTTGTAATACCACCCCCATAACAAAACACCTAGATGTCCCTATTTGTTTGTAATACCACCCCCTATAACAAAACACCTAGATGTCCCTATTTGTTTGTAATACCACCCCCTATACAAAACACCTAGATGTCCCTATTTGTTTGTAATACCACCCCCTATAACAAAAACACTAGATGTCCCTATTTGTTTGTAATACCACCCCTATAACAAAACACCTAGATGTCCCTATTTGTTTGTAATACCACCCCTATAACAAAACACCTAGATGTCCCTATTTGTTTGTAATACCCACCCTATAACAAAACACCTAGATGTCCCTATTTGTTTGTAATACCACCCCCTATAACAAAACACCTAGATGTCCCTATTTGTTTGTAATACCACCCCCTATAACAAAACACCAGATGTCCCTATTTGTTTGTAATACCACCCCCTATAACAAAACACCTAGATGTCCCTATTTGTTTGTAATACCACCCCCTATAACAAACACCCAGATGTCCCTATTTGTTTGTAATACCACCCCCTATAACAAAACACCTAGATGTCCCTATTTGTTTGTAATACCACCCCCTATAACAAAACACCTAGATGTCCCTATTTGTTTGTAATACCACCCCTATAACAAAACACCTAAGATGTCCCTATTTGTTTTAATTTGTTCTACTGTAGAATCATTTAAATTCATGGGGGCCAATATTTTCGTGGATTTGCTGAATTTGTTTGGGTTCATGGAGACATAATTTCGCGGATTTATATATTTGTTAGAAAGATAACTCTGGAATGTTTGCTTTGTCTTTATTCGTTGAGGATGTAAATTCATGGGTGAGGGGTACCCAAGAACTCCACGAAAATTGAGCCACCACAGTATTCAAAAGTTATTAATCATTTTTACGTTATATGACTTATGAGTCATCATGAGAGTGTGCACTATAACCATGTTTTCAGTGTACTGACCCCAAAATTTTATGAACAATATTTTGCAAAATTTCTATAGAATCTAGTGGATTCATTCAAGACATTTGACCACTTTTTCTCTTTTGCTTTAAATCCCCATTGTCAAAGTATTAAGTTATAACTGTATCTTGTTTACATTGTTTAACTTATTATGACCTTGATGTAGGGAGAGGGCCAACATAGCAATGCCTGCTGCCCGGTCCAATTCACATATTTCTTTGTGGATAAAATATTGTTTAAAAAAAAAAGAAAGTATTAAATTCTCCATAAAAAGATTCTGTTACCAAACCAATCATGCTGTAAGAATAAGACTTTCTGACAAGAGGTCTAGACATGAACCTTGTACATAGCTGTAACTTACATTGAGCTGGACCTGGAGATGAGGCTGGAACTACTGTTGTTTTTCCGCCTGAACACAGGAGAGGGTTCGGGACTAGGCTTGACGTACTCCTTCCTCTGGAATCGAGGGGAGGGGCCAGGATCGGGGCGGGAGGGCTTGGAAGTGGCTTCTACTCCAATCCTGAAATCATCAATTCAACATCATCACATCTTATCCTCTACTCATTGTCAAAGAAATCTAACAAAACAAAACTTGAGGTACTACATATATGTACAAATTTCATTATTGAGAAGGTCAGTGGATACATGAGCAATGTAGAGAAAAATATATCCAAATTTTTAGTTATTCGTACAATGCAATTCAATCATAAATACATGAAATATACCTATTTCATGAGATATTATGAGAAAGGTTTCAGAAATTTTCAAATTTATCACTTTGTTGAACCAAATTTTTAAGTACGAATGAATTCAAGAAAAAAAAAAAAAAAAAAATACGCCATATATACTGTTGATATACTTTTTTCCATATATTAAGACTCATTTACACTACGTATGCAGTTATCAATTTTGCCCCAAAATTTCTAAAAATGCATTAAGATACACAACTGCAATCCGAGGAATCCACAAAATTTTCTACCTGCGGATTGAACAGTAATTGTTATTTCAGGGAATTACGATTCTGTGGAAAAAAGTAGGTTTACCATATACATATTAGCAATAATAAAACCTGTACTACAGTCAAACCTTATTATCTCAAACTCGATGGGACTGAGGAGAAAACTTCTGAGATATCCGATGATTCGAGATATTGAGGGTAAAATACTTAAAGAATTAGTGGTTGGGACTTCCGAACCACTTCGACATAGCCATGGTATTCGAGATAACAGTGTTTGAAATACGGAAGTTTGACTGTATTTTATAAATATCTGTTACACATTAGATCCCAGTATCCATAGTCCCTACTCTTTACAATCAACAGTCTGTTGACCTAATACAGTAAAGGGGGAAATATTCGCGCAAGTTTTATTTTTGCTATATTTGCGATTATATCGTCTATCACGAAAATAAAACCATCGCAAAGTGCTATTCATTGTATTTGGGTATATGATCCTAGCTTAGAATATTTACTAGCAGCGAAATTTAAACCATCGCGAAATGCTTAAAGATAAAAATCGCAAAATTTTAGCCCCGCGAAATTAAAGCCCTTTACAGTACCTTGACAGATTGTTGGAGGAAGACATCTTCATCATCCCCACGGTTCTGGGGGGTGGCATCAACTGGCCGTCTACCCCCGGAGGAGGTGGCTTCTTGGTGGGTTTAGGAGGGACCTCAGGGGGTTCTTTCCTGGGGGGATCCCCCTCACCTTCCTCGGGGGTCTCGGGCAGTGGCAAGAGTGGGGTGAGGCTCCCGTCAGCGTACAGTAATTCCTGGGGCAGGGGAGTTTTCCTTCTGACCTAACGTTCAAGAAACGGAGAAATGAAGGAATATAACTTAACTCAAGGTAAAGGGTCACATTTGAACCTTTACATTGAATCTCAGAAGTTCGAAACCATCCGTCATTATTTGGATTTAATGAAAACCAGGAAATCTTTCATTCTTTTACTATAATAAACAAAAATGATCATTTACATACATGTAATTCTTTTGTAAAAAGCCATGATTTCAGAATTTACAAATGTATCACAAGGAAAGTTGAATCTTTTATCTGATAATATACCTTCTTCCGTTATAAATAGCATTAGAATATGTCACTCGGATGTTCTTAGTGATTTTAAATTAAAGAAAATTATCCATCACATCAACTGTTATAAAGTGTATTGTTTCCGCACATAATTTCTGTTAATGAAATTGGATGTATTCTTGGATGATTTACGAATTCAGTTAAGATAGAGTTATTTGATTATTTACCGTAATCCACCCAGGTCTTGATTAAGTTTCCCAATATTGAATACATAGTACAGAAGTAGCTCACAGGTTACAATCGCATATACAGGTAAATATCTATACACCAGGTAAATAAGATTCAAATTGCGTGTTTATAGAGATTATGAAAATTAACATTGCACTTGCGGACAATGATAACCTTTCTTTCGATACAGAAAAGAGATACATGTAGCGTAGTTAAGGAAATATTTTTTTCATATACATGGTTTTAAGATGTATATCACTTTCCTCAAAAAGAAGCTCATAACTATATAGATATGCGTATAAAACACCTATTCTACTGTAAGAAAGGAAACCCCATCATTGTGCTATAGGAAATTTTACACCGAATTACAACAAAACCGATTTACGGCAAATTTCAAAATCTGAAATTGATATCTAAACGGAAAACAAACTTTCAAACCATGCAATAAATCAATATTAAATGGTACAAAAGTGCAAAATCAATAATTTTTCATATCTATTTTTCATTAAAAACAATGGATTTACATCAAATGCATGCAATATTTAAACACACTTTCAAGAGTACCGTACATGCAGTATTTTTGTAATCAATTGATTAATATTTGTTTGTTTTTGTTTACAACTGATTTTCGCTTCTGAAGGTACGATAATGTTGGAATCTGAAACTGGCTAGGCCTCCTCTGAAACTTTTGACAACAACTGGTCATTAATTCTGTCATATCATTATTCTCTTTACCTTATGCTAGTTATTCTGATCAGTCTTTTATCTAATACAGAAATTTAAAACGTTTCCATTGAATTTTCACAAGTTCCAAATTACTCTTCCTGTAATGTGCTTTTCAGTGCTCCTTCGTTAATTACCAACAAAATCTCAAACTTTGATGAAGAATTATGGAGAATTTGAAAGTACTTCTCAAAAACTTCCATTTAAAAAAAATAAATAATCCAATATCTAAATAGTGCTATATAAAATATATATAGATACAGCTGTAATAAGGAATATGTATAGGTATAAGTCTACATTGCATACTACTCACCGGAGTGGTCGGCTCCTAAAACATTGGTTAGGTAACGTCATGCCACGAGACAATATATCATAAAGATGTAACAATAAGTCATGCAGTACAGAAGGGGGAGATGTTTACTGATCACCAAAACAACATCTCATTTCTCCCCACTGAGGATGAAGAAATTGTACAGAAAACGTTCATGGATGGCCATTCTCGAGAAAATAGGAAATATGATTTCTGCAGTCAGATTAGGGTGTTAAAAGAAGTCTAAGAAGCCTTTTGAAAACTTAAAATGGATGCAGATTTACAGCAACTTAATCTTCGACCAACGAAGCCAAATCACAACAGTTTTTCCACCTCTCTCTCATCCAATCTTCAGTGTTAAGTTTTTACAGTGTTAAGTTCTTAACAGAGATACAGTCAAACCTCATTATCTCCAACTCGATGGGACTGAGAATAATATTCGAGATATCCAAGGATTCGAGATATCGAGGGTAAAATACTTAAAGAATTAGTGTTTGGGACTTCCAAATCACTTCGACATAACAATGGTATTTGAGATACCAGTGTTCAAGATACCGAAGTTCAACTGTATCTTGTTTTCCCAAAAATTAAGCTCTGTACACTACCACTAGCACCCTCCATGTTTCACATTACATACTTCTGATTTTCAAAATCCTTGAAGGAGAGGAAGAGAGAGACTGGTTATTATGTGTTAGTACCTGTTCTATTGGCCAAAAGTAGTCACATGATGGCAATGGCGTATTATAAAACAAAGGACTGGACGCAATCTCAAACTGTCTTCTAAACAGTCTGTCAGTAAAATAAAACAAAGTGTGGCCAAACCAGCGGTAATTCATCTCTCGCTAACAGTAAAAACATGCTCCTCTGAACTAAACTAATGGAACCAAAATATACCATCAACCAAAGGCTTAACCAATGAAGAAGTTATAACCAAATAAGGAAACTCGAACAAAATCCCTAAAATATGATAACAGAAAGGAACGGCACAAATAAAGGAAACATTGGAATTTAGAACGCCCTACATGTACAGTGTGTGACCTACATAGACTCCCAGATTCAACACTGACCAATAGAGTAAAGACGAGGACTCATTAAAATGGGCAACACCATCCAGGAACAAACAATCCACACCGCCTGATAAGTCGCCACGACAGACCGCTGATAAGTCGCCACGACACCGCCTGATAAGTCGCCACGACACCGCCTGATAAGTCGCCACGACACCGCCTGATAAGTCGCCACGACACCGCCTGAATAAGTCGCCACGGAAAAAAGGAGAAGCCTATTTACCTGTGTTAAGTGTGAGTGGGATGTTTTGTATTCTGTCGATGATGCAAATACCAAAATTGCAATCCGTGAGTCTTGATACAGTATTGAGAGGTTAGCCGAGTGTGTGGTGATACAATGCACTATAATCTAGAAAGTGACAGACTTAGTATGCTTCATAAAGACTACATCTGTATGAGATCATTCAACCTAATCAAGTTATTCATTCACTATGCACTTTGTTGTAAATCCATGCTACTTTTCCCATTGAGGCATACGAGGAAAATATATTTTCAAAAAGATCATAAATTCTGATATGGTCATGCAATTACATGTATGTAAATTTTCATTCTAATGATGTACATACCCTACTGAACATAATAAAATCATGCAGCTTGTTACCCAACATAAAATTCTATTTACGGAATTCAAAGGATTTACACTACCTGAAAACATGCAACAAAAGAAAAACTAATGACCAATACAGGCATGTTTCCATGGTTTTCCATGACTCATTCTTTACCAAGCACCTTACAGGAATGGTTATGATGCCCTGCCCATCCCACACTTCTAAGGATATTTCGCTTTGAAGTATGATTCCTGAGGGGCAAAGGAGTGGGGTGGGGGTGGATACAACTTACCTTGTGTCCCCTAACAAAGGGCTCGGCAGTGGAGGCGTTTGTAGTACTGTTGACCACAGTGGGCTTATTCTCTGAGGTGTGTTCAAACATGCTGAAGATCGAGAGCAGCAGGAAACGAAACAATTCAGCGTTAAATCGCAAATTATTCCAAAGCCCGAGACAGCAGCAGCAGCAGCAGGGAAAAAAGTATAAAGAAAAAAAGGAAAATGAACAGACATGCATATATAGCCAAATACAACAGAAAAGATTGCTGAGGGAGTCATAAAACTGCAACTTATTTCAAATCAAAACAGGCATAATGCATGATGATATGTGCATGTTTTCAGAAAATCTGATGGTCGATTAGTTTTAATCGTATTTACACCTCAAAACACAGTATGAGCCTTGTGATGTGACAGAAGTGATTCCAGACCATCAGATCTTCCTATCAGATTACACACAGAAAAAGAAAATGCA
>CAJDSM010033541.1:0-11017 GCA_903981925.1 Ostrea lurida
AGGTATCTTGAACATACTGTATGAATTAACGTTTGTTATCCCTGCATAGGGCTAGCCTAGCATGCCGTTTAAGACCATAGCCGCTAAGATCTTGAACGCAGCCCTGACTGTGTGTCAAAACCCTCAGGTAACCCATACATTTGTCAAAAACTCTCACTGATAACCAGACAGTGTGTCAAAGACTCTTAGGTAACCCAGACAGTGTGTTCAAAACTCTTAGGTAATCCAGACTGTGTGTCAAAACTCTCAGGTAAACCCAGACGTGTGATCAAAAACTCTCAGGTACCCAGACAGTGTGTCAAACCCAAGGTAACCCAGACTGTGTGTCAAAAACTCATCAGGTAACCAAGACGAGTGTGTCAAAACTCTCAGTTAAAACCCAGCAGTGTGTCAAAACTCTTAGGAATCCAGGGACTGTGTTTGTCAGAAAACACTCTCAGGTAACCCAGGACTGTGTTTCAAAAAACCTCAGTTAACCCAGACTGTGTTGTCAAGACGGTCGTCAGGTAACCCAGGAACTGCTGTGTCAAAACTCATCAGGTAACCAGACTGTGTGTCAAAACTCTCAGGTAACCCAGATGTGTGTCAAAACTCTCAGGAAACCCAGACTGTGTGTCAAAAACTCTCGGTAACCCAACTGTGGTCAAAACTCTCGGAACCCAGGACTGGTGTGTTACAACTCTCACGGTACCCGAAGTGTTAAACTCCGGGTAACCCAGACTGGTCGTCAAACCCTTAGGTAACCCAGACTCTGTTAGAATTTCAGGTAATTGTATGTGATGTTATGATACAAGCTGTCTTCCCAGCTTTGTCGCCCTATCAGGCATGAATCTATTATTTTGAGCACTCTGTTTAACGTTGTATATCCCGGCCTGAGGCTAGCTGCATGCCACTCCTTAACGAGAACTGAGCTGAGGAAGCGCACCACTCTGAACTGCAAGCCATCGCTCATGCAGCTCTACAGCTCAAAACTTAGACGACTCAACCTCAGGTAACCAGACAGTGTGTCAAAACTCTAGGTAACCCGCAGGGTGTCAAAATCTCAGGTAACCACAGGACTGTGTTGTCAAACTTCAGGTAACCCAGACTGGATGCAAAAACTCTCAGGTAACCCCACGACCTGTGTGTCAAAACTCTTAGGTAACCAGACTGTGTGTCAAACTCTCAGGTAACCCAGACGTGTGTTCCAAAACTCTCAGGTAACCAGACTGTGTGTTAAACTTTCAGGTAACCCAAACTGTGTGGCAAAACTTTCAGGTACTGGACTATTTTGTGTGTTAATTAGGGCCCCACATGAAATGCGGAAGCCCTATAGTAAACACATTGTCCATCTGTCCGTCCATCTGTAAACGCAATGGTTCACGGGCCCTGAAGTGTTATCCTTTCCACCTAAAGTCACCATATCATACATATGGACTACTTATGGGGTAAAGATGTTCCCTATTGAATTTGGGGTGAAAAGGTCAAGCGCACTGGACATCAAAGTAGCAATATCGTTTCTGTGCTTTAGAGGATTATCCTTTCTACCTAGAATTACCATATGATACACATTGACTACTTATGGGATGAAATCAAATTTGGGCTCAAAATGTCAAAGGTCAAGCTCCATTGGATATTAAAATAGCAATATGTTTTCTATTTGAAATTCATATTTTGAAAGATGAAAACATGCTAACAAAAGATTCCATATTAAAGCCTTAAATGCAAAATATGAGACATCCTATATGGGCTATGATACTGAGTTGGCCATTAAGGTCTGTGGGCCTCTTGTTATAGACCAGAAACAGCAAAATATAAAACTTTAAATGTCTTTCATTATAAAATGTACAAAATTTCATCTCTCACTAAGTATGGTGATTCCACAGTATAAAGAAGAACTGTCTCCTCTCTTGCAGTTCCTCTGGGTTGACCCACGATGGTTGTGTAAACTTTGGATCCACCCGACAGATCGAGCTAGCTCCAGGAGAGCACCACATTAATGACATCGTTCTGAACCAGGACGGGACAGCTTTGTATAGTGCTGCCGGGAGCGTGGTCCGAGTGTGGGATCTCAAAAGGTATAAAAAAAATCGTACTCTGTGACTGACATTCTCCCACACCCATACACACAAAAATGAGGTGTTTCTAGAGTGAAATTGTGGTATCTAGAAATCACCCGTCCATCTTATCTGTGCAGATTCTGTTCTGATTATAACTTTGTAAAATGATATAAATAAGCTCACACCAGAGAAAATATACAAAAGCCTAAAAGGTAGAACCTTTCGCTTCATTTAAAACTGATATAAAAAGTTTCTGTTTCTGGTTTATGCTGTAATATTAATAGTGTAATGTTAAATAAAGGATAGCAGACCTGTAAGGACAATTTAAGCTCCAAACTAGTTTAAAGTGGCATCAGATCCTCGGTTTTATTGAATGCTAAGTGTGCATTATGACTGATATGGTTTGTGATTGTATGTTTTCTCTTCACACAGTTTTAGTGCTATTAGTAAATCAGACGGCGGTCATCATTATGTTTTCTCCTCACAGTTTCAGTGCTATTGGTAAATTAAATGGCGGTCACCAGGCGGCGGTGATGGCTATAGCCGTGGATCGATGGGAGTCCAAAGATATTGTCCTGACCGGTTCTAAGGATCACTACATCAAGGTATCTCATATTACACATACCTGTTATGCTCATTGTTATCTCACAACATACATACTTGTCATATTATACATTTATTGCATGATAGTGAGGGAGATATGGAGATTTATTCACCTAAGAAAAATCATACTCCCCAAGGGTAAATCTCCATATCTCCCAAACATTCATGCAATGAATTATTTATTATACCAAATCAAGCAAATTGTATAAAATCAAAGTGAATAAAACCTTGGCGTGTTTGTTATTGTATGCATCATTTGGAACACACAGGTTTGTTCATTTCAATGGAAACAAAAGTGAAACAAGACGTTTTGGTGTAGGATAAATACGATGGTCACGTGACCTTCTTGGCTAATCAGATTCTCTTTTACTAGTGATTCTTTACAAGAGGTATAATAATCATTGTTATTTCACGTCATACATACTTCTCATATTGATTGTGTCATACATACCTGTATTTAATGTTATCTCACATACCTGTCAAATTCATAGCTAACTTCAGCTATACATGAGATCAGCATAGACATTCATATGGAAAGATGAAACCAACAAAATTGAAATTCGTATATCATGAATGATTTCCCATATTTATGCTCCTAGAATTGGAGATTTTGGGACCTCCTAGCTTCTGGTCTGTCCATCTTTCTGTAACCTTAGTTATAACTGTTGAATGGATGGTGATAGAACTTTCATATTTCACCTTGTGATGAGACTTTTGATTTAGATGTTTGACCCTTGTGATGAGACCTTTCTGTTTTGATTTAGATGTTTGAGGTGGTGGAGGAGAGGGCCGGTATTATGACCCCTAAGTATAACCTGGAACCCCCTCACTACGACGGAATCCAGTCGCTCTGTATTCACGATGACACCCTCTTCAGTGGCTCGCGAGACATGTGTATCAAGAAATGGGACCTGTCATCTCAACAACTCAAACATGTAAGTTACATACACAGCTTCAGAAAATTCCGTAGCTCAACGACGCTAATGGCCGAAGGGAAGTCTTCTGATCCAAGTTTGAAACTGATAGATGTACAATCTGTCTTCATTTAATTTTTTGCATTTTCCACATCTTCCTATTTAAAGCCACTGACTCCTTAATATAAAGCATCTTTATTTAAAGTAAAAGGAAAACATTTGTTTAAAAGCAGAGTCACACTCATTCTAAGGGGGAAAATGTAGAAAACAAACTCTATAAAGAAATTACTAATTTTATACCTATTAGACTTGCGTAATTTAGTTTCATGTTGTTCAAACTATGTCCCTAAGGGTAAGATGTGCCGAATGGCTGATCCAAAGTTTTATTTAGGAATAT
The DNA here is from genome assembly GCA_903981925.1 of Ostrea lurida. Taxonomy (NCBI): domain Eukaryota; kingdom Metazoa; phylum Mollusca; class Bivalvia; order Ostreida; family Ostreidae; genus Ostrea; species Ostrea lurida. The sequence continues at coordinate 3,954 of CAJDSM010033541.1, forward strand.
ATAAGAAATTACTGCCCATGGGGAAATTAACATGATGGTCTCAATGTTCACGATTTATCATCTCTGTGTGTGATCGGAACCATAGTGAATAGTGTGTTAAAACCATTTTAGTGTATTTGTAATCGAAATTTAAAGATTTTCCTGTAATGTGGAATTAAAACTATCATGATTGGTATCCATTTAGAAAATTGTGAAATTTTGAAAATAGTGTCATGGAATTTAAAACAACTTACAGGATATGAAAAAAAAAATCTACTTGGAGCTATAAAACTTCTATGTGTGGAATTATTTTGCTAATTTTTTTCCTGTTGTATAGGTTCAAAAACATTCAGATCATGACTAATAATTTGCATATTTGTTTTTGCATAATTTTTTTTTTGCTTCTTTAGTCTATAAACTCGGCACACAAGGACTGGATTTGTGCGCTGAAATTCATGCCAGCAAACAGTGTTCTGTTCAGCGGGTGTCGAGGGGGATACCTCAAGTTGTGGAACATCGAGAACTGTAACCAACTGGGAGAGATTAAGGCTCACACCAGTCCCATCAACGCCATAGCAACCAACTCGTCAGCCATCTTCACAGCCTCCAAGTGAGTGTGCAGAATTGACTCATGTAATGAAAGCATGGGTAATCTTAGTCATTGAATATCAGATTTGATCATATACTTGGTAGTGATTATGCAGAATCTGTATGGCGCGATATGGGTGACGTCACAATCACCGATATCAGCACGACGTGCAAAAAACCATATCAGTATTAGCACACTGTGCAAAATTCCAAATCAAGGACGTTGTAATGAAAATTGTGTCAAGACAAACAGGCCTGTATAGGTGTAACATAAAAAATGCCTTGATTAATCACAACTTTTTTAAGCATGACAGTATATGATAAATAGAATATTATTGTAAAGGGGGAAATATTCGCGTGGGTTTCATTTTCACTATATTCGCGATTATTAATGTAATCGCGATGATAGTGAAAATAAAACCACCGCGAAGTGCTGTTCAATGTATTTGGGGGTATATGATTCTAATTCAGTCTCTTTACTTTCCGCGAAATTTAAACCATCGAAAAATACCGAAAGAAAAAAATCACAAAAATTTAGCCCCACGAAATTAAAGCCCTTTACAGTATATGCTAAAATCCATATCACTTGGCTTATCGGCCCGAGTGGCCCCATATCAGCCTGAGGGCCCAAGACCTCGGGCTGATGTCTTGCAATATGGATTTTAGAATGCAATATTCTCTATATACAGTAGTGCTCTGCATCATCTCTTGCATGTGGTAGTTGAAGTAAATGTGCAATAGATAAATCATAGTTGACATTATTCTGCAAGTCCTTGAATCCCATCTAACTTCATGTGGATGATATGTTATTGTGCTGATGGAGTAACTTTTAATTACTTGGGATATGATGTTAATTTATATTCATTTAAACAGTAAATGAAACTGTGAAATTGATTTATTTGTATTTCAGTGAAAGTGTAGTGAAATTCTGGCAGTACAGGAGAATACAATCATGTGAATTTTACATCTGACCATTACAATGCATGAAACTGTCCGTGATCAAGGGGAAGTAACCCCTACTAATGTGTAGCATGAGACTCGCATGTTAAACTCAGACCTTCAGTGTATGAACTCGTCGCTGTTCAGTAATTAGCCAAGAAATGTTTGACCATTTGGCATTTAAAGGAATGACTAAAATACTATACAAGAGGAACTAAAGGAACTCTTTATTTATTTCTTCTGTCTTTTATTTTATTCTGTATATTTTATAACAGTCTTTACGTTATCAGCTTGTCAAGCACTCCTTTGCATCGATATCTTCGATGCACTCCTGGGCAAGTTTAAGTACTAATTTGAAAATTGTTTAAACTATTAAAGATAAAAGTCAAACAGCTGCACATAAATTTTGCATTGAGCCAAAATTCACCAGAAGAAATCCAGTCCTAAGTGAACATGTTGAACCTCCAAAAAAAATTATGATTTTTTAGCAAATAATAACCTTGATAGTATGTTCAGTGTTGAATAATGAAATAGATATTGTGAAAGTTGGTACAATTACTTATTACATGAAATTACAGCTTTTATTATTATGTGGGATTTGATAGTTGTAGGAGGGGGTAGTTAATTTTTACATGTGTATCAATTATAGGAACTTTCAATTTATAGCCTCGGTTTATGAAACGTTTTTCTTTTATTCTATTTTAGTTCTTGTCTTTTTATAATTTGCTTTTCACTCCTCTGTTTTCCTTCTGTTTCCGTAGTGACCACACTGTGGGAATCTGGGCCATCAAGTCCGGAACCGATGTCAACGAAAACGGGGAGAGTTTGGAGTAAGTCAGGCGGCCGGTTTGGGAACAAGTCTCGTGTTTGACGACAAATTCAACAATAGACCTTTGTTGTGCTAACTTTGATGCCATGCTTGAACGATTTTCATATCGTGATGCTTTGAATTCATGTCACTGTGCACAGAAATTGGAAAATCATCATTCTCATTGGCAAACCAATGTAGTGCTTCAGAGAGACAGTCTCTCGGAAAAAAGAATATATTACTTTGTACTGCCGGTATTAGTATTTCAAGTCAATGACTTAGGAAAACACAGAAACATTCAGAATTCATTATCTGTCGGCTCATGTTGGACGACATTGTTGTGACTTGTTATTAAACCATTTTGAAAATTGAGGCTCTAAACTGAGTTGAAAACGTTCATGTTCGTGTATTGTTATACACCTAAGGTTGTGATTACTGTTACTGCAGCTTTAAATGGTGCAGTTAGCTTTATATTAGTCAGTTATCACAAATGCACTAGTACTTTATAATAGTCAGTTATCTGAAATGTACCAGTACTGCTATGTAATAATGTGAATTGTAGAAAAACAAATTCTGTGGTGCAAATGGGTAAAGCACCCAGTACATACAGGTTTTAGTTGAAAATCGTGTATAGGATGATTTTTATATATCCACATTGAAACAGGAAGTCCTGTACCAGTACTGATTGTGTATCAGAATCGTGTTATAATAAAGGAGTATCTAGTGCTCGTGGAAGTCTTCCAATTAGGAATCAATTGTCGCTAGATTCTCTGTGTAACTGTACCGGTAATCACGGGAGAGAATTGCTCGTCAGTATTAATATACCGTACCATATACACTGTCAGTATGTATACCGGTACATATACACTGTCAGTATGTATACCGGTAATATACACTGTCAGTATATACACCGGTACATATACATGTACAATGTACTGAGGTCCTTTTAAACACTTTTGCAGATTCAATATTGCATATAGTAAATGCAAAATAATTCCATGTCTTTTTTTTTTTTCTTTACTTACATTATGATGTGTCATTAATCTTAGAATGAATATTTCAACTAAACAAAATCAATTGCAACTTGGGGAAAATAGAATGACACGCACAAGTTTTTTCAGGTATTTCATCAATGTGAGATGATTCAGGGTCGTTTTGGTTTTTTTCTCCCTCTGTTTCTGTAGGTGAGCTGTGCTCATGTGAAGCTAAATCTGTAAATGTATGAACTGTGTCATTAGTATATATGTTTTTCTGTTGATATCTAAAATTTCTCATCTTTTTCCAATCTCACGTGAAGCTTTTAATTTGTCGCATAATGATAACATTCCAATTCATTCTCGGTGTACGCCTATCGCGATAGCCAGCCTTCTTGTTCCAGTCAAGCTGATGTCCACACTGCTACATGGACCCCCAAGGGAGTGCGCTTTTTTGTCGTTAATTAATGTTTTTACATTTTTTTGTAATTCTATACTAATTTTGATATATTAAGAGGAAACATTCGATAACTCATAATTTGCTGACATGAACAAATGGAAACTGATCTCGCAAAACAGATTACATGCACCGGTATTACCAAATATTTTTTATATATGAGGCCACTGGATGAAAGTTTCTGGGGGTTTTCTCTCTCAATCATGTGATATTTGATTCTACATAAATAAGACATTTATTTTTACTAATTGGCACAGCATGCAGTTCTTTTGGAATTATTGTTAAAGTACATGTATGCGTTTCATTCATTATTATTAATGTACATGTTTCATGTGAGAAAAGTGCAAAATTTTTTCAGTGATGTAAGGGGGGAAAACAATAACTTTTGCCTCGTATGTTTATGATATTGTCGGTCTCTCATAGTGAAACATTATTTTTTTGTATGAAACGTATTTGTTTAGAATACATATGTATAACAGATTCTAACAGATCTGAAACTATAACAAACACTGGTATCATGGTACATGTATCAAATTTCACACTTGAATGTTATGTTATTTCACTTTTATTTCCCAGTATTTTGTTTTCTAGACCATTGCAAGAGAAGACACAGTCTTTATTCAAAGAATGTAACATATTGAAATTGGCTCAACATTGAAAATCTTTTATATTACTGGGATATTTTGAGTCCTACATACGTAATGTTAATTGTCTCATTTCCAACAAATTGGTACTGTCAGTGTATTTGGTAGACTGTCTCAGTTATTTTTGTTAGTACTTGTATGTTTTTTGTCAAGGAGTCCACCCCTCTCTTGGAGGGATGGGGCTTTGAATCTTATTTCAGGGAATTGTTTCAAGATAAAAATTAGTTCATGTGTACCTTGTTATTATTGAAAGTCATTGTCATTTTGAAGCGTTTGCTTGCTAATAAGTAATATAACTGAATAAATATTTTATATTTTATGAATTTTGTAATTTGTGTACAATTTTATATCCCCTGCAACAAAGTTGCTGGGGTATATAGTTTTTGACCATCAGTCCATCCGTGGGTCATAGTATGTTGTGGCTTGGATAGTGCTTTCATTTGTCGGGGGATTTCCTGGAAACTCTGGGAAAATGTTAGCAATAGGAAAAGCATGAATGGGATTGATTTTAAGAGGGGTTGATTGATTTTCAAGGAGGACTTCTTGTAGGAGGGGGGTCTTAGATTTTTGGGGATAGCATGTTATTGTCTGGATAGTGCTTCCATCATATCTGTTGAAATTCTAGTCACAAAGAACGAGAATTTTCTCTGTTTTAAAAGAAAATGTGACAGAAAAGATGTCAATTGAGCTCTGACACAAAATAAAGACTTTATTGAGCAAAAGTAGCATTGTCCCTATGTGCGAGAAGTACTGCACCAGAGGGATTGGTTTTACGGATGGGTGGTCATGAGACACCAGAGGAATTAGCTGTCTGGATGGTGTTGGCATGCGACACTAGAGAAATTGGATTTATGGATGTGGGCATGTAATACTAGAGGAATAGGCTTTATGGGTGTGTGGGCATCAGCACTTCTATTTTTTTTTTCAACAGACACACCTTTGTCGCAATAACGTTGCTAATGTAATAGCACACATCTCTGAAATCCCGGTCGTGTCATCCCAGTAGTGTCACATGTCCACACACCCATAAAGCCCATTCCTCTGGTATCACATGCCCACACACCATTCCTCTAGTGTCCACATGCCCACACACCCATAAAGCCTATTCCTCTGATGTCATATGCCTACACACCCATAAAGCCCATTCCTCTGGTATCACATGCCACACAACCCATTCCTCTGTGGTCACATGCCACACACCCATTCCTCTGGTGTCACATGCCCACACACCCATAACTCTGGTGTCACATGCCCACACCCATAACTCTGGTGTCACATGCCCACACACCCATTCCTTTGGTGTCACATGTCCACACACCCATTCCTCTGGTGTCACATGCCCACACACCCATAACTCTGGTGTCACATGCCCACACACCCATTCTCTGTGTCACATGTCCACACACCCATTCCTCTGGTGTCACATGCCCACACACCATAACTCTGGTGTCACTTGCCCACACACCCATTCCTCTGATGCCAATGCCCACACCCCATGAAGCCCATTCTTCTGATGTCACATGCCCACACACCCATTCCTCTGATGTCACATGCCCACACACCCATTCCTCTGATGTCACATGCCCACACACCATAACTCTTGGTGTCACATGCCCACACACACATTCCTCTGATGTCACATGCCCACACACCCATAAAGCCCATTCCTTGGTTGTCACATGCCCACACACCCAAGAAGCCCATTCATCTTGATGTCACATGCCCACACACCCAAGAGCCCATTCCTCTGATGTCACATGCCCACACACCCATTAAGCCCATTCCTCTGGTGTCACATGCCACACACCCATAACTCTGGTGTCACATCCCCACACACCCAAAAAGCCCATTTCCTCTGGTGTCACATGCCCACACACCCATGAAGCTCATTCCTCTGTGTCACATGCCCACACACCCATTCCCTCTGGTGTCACATGCCCACACACACATTCCTCTGATGTCACATGCCCACACACCCATAAAGCCCATTCCTCTGGTGTCACATGCCCCACACACCAAGAAGCCATTCATCTGATGTCATATGCCCCCACACCCAGAAGAACCCATTCCTCTGGTGTCACATGCCCACACACCCATTCCTCTGGTGTCACATGCCCACACACCCATAACTCTGGTGTCATGCCCACACCCCATAAAGCCCATTCCTCTGTGTCACTGCCCACACACCCATGAAGCCCATCCTCTGTGTCACATGCCCACACACCCATAAAGCCCATTCTTCTGGTGTCACATGCCCACACACCCATAAAGCCCATTCTTCTGATGTCACATGCCCACACACCCATAAAGCCCATTCCTCTCTGGTGTCACATGCCCACACATACATTCCTCTGATGTCACATGCCCACACACCCATAAAGCCCATTTCCTCTGGTGTCACATGCCCACACACCAAGAAGCCATTCCTCTGATGTCACATGCCCACACACCCAAGAAGCCCATTCCTCTGATGTCACATGCCCACACACCCATAAAGCCCATTCCTTCTGGTGTCACATTGCCACACACCCATAAAGCCCATTCCTTGATGTCACATGCCCACACCACCCATAAAGCCCATTTCCTCTGATGTCACATGCACACACACCCATAAAGCCCATTCCTCTGGTGTCACATGCCCACACCACCCAAGTAGCCCATTCCTCTGATTTCAC
>CAJDSM010033542.1:12667-24086 GCA_903981925.1 Ostrea lurida
CTGGACCCCCACGGGTCACCTTGTTTGAGATCTATTTAATAAAGTTTAGTCTTTACGTGACTTGAGAAGTAACATTTTTGCAATGCATTCTACAAATAAATTTTATGTATCAGAGGTTCACATTTATAAATGCGCAATAGGTTGATTGATTATTTGTTGTTTTTTCATCCCAGAATATTTCGCTCATATTGAGATGTCACCATTGCCGGTGAAGTGCTGCGACACGGGACCTCCGTTTTGAAGGTTTTATCCGAAACACCCGTGATTCTCACTTCTAAATGTCGAGCTCATGGCGAAGGAGCAATCACTACCTATTTTCACGGTCTGACGCGGTCGGGTTCCGAGCACGGGGCTCGAACGCACGAACTCCTGATCACGAGCTCTACCACTGAGCCACCGCGATCGGTAGGCCCCCTCATTATATAAAGGTCGCTTCAATTTTGTCTATTGTAGCATGTGTTTCTGATCCAGTCAAAAAGCGCAAGTTAGAGCTTTTACAAAGAAGTGCCGTTTTGGACTCTTATATACTCTCTGGTGTGTCCAGGGGTCCGTGTTTGCCCAACTCTTGGTTTTTGTATACTATTTGGGACTTACAAGATTGATCACTGTTCGTTATCTTTGCCAACCCGTGGGGGTTCCGGGTTAGAATAGGTCACTAGCATCTCCTTGTGTGTCGTAAGAGGCGACTAAATGGGTCATTCGGATGAGACCGGAAAAACCGAGGTCCCATGTCACAGCAGGTGCGGCACGGAAAAGATACCTCCCTGCTCAAAGGCCCTGTATGCCGAGCATAGTTCTAAATTTTGCAGCCCTTCACCGGCAATGGTGACGTCTCCATATGGGTGAAATATTCTCAAGTGGGATGTAAACTAATTATTAATTAATTAATCTATGAATATATATTGAATGTATTTATAGTAAACAGAATCTGCTGACATAATTTCTAAAACTTTGTTGCTGCATTATTAGGTGCTGGGAGGACTGACGTACTCTCCAAGTCAAAGGGTAGGCTTTTCGCTTTGGAATTGATATTGGTTCAGTATATATCACTGGACGAATTATTTGCTAATTCTTCTGGTGAGACTGAACGGGTATTAATTCTATTGAGATAAGACCCTAAAACGGAGAAGACATAACATAATAAAAACTGTTATGATATATTCTATATCCACATTCCTTTTCTTCTAAGTGTAAGACGAAGTGTCCCTCCCTTTCTTTCATGTTGGTGTAGTTAGGAAAGCACCATTCAAAACTCCATCTGTTATTGAAGCTTCTCCAAATGAAACTACTATAGTTGAAACAGGCGATATCTTAAAGGTAAATAATTTGATCAACCCTGACTATATTTGCCAAGGGTTGGTGAAAACTCTACCAATAGCCTGCCATTTTGAGTCCAGGCCAGGTACTCTGGATTCCTCCCCTCCCGTCATGACCGCTTGGAAAAAAACTTTCCAAAATGCGGAATATTTATCTCTTGAAACTCCATTTATATCGGACCCATATTCACCGACAAATTCAAATGTAAAATTTTTGACCATTATATCCGGATTCTTGAAGAGGATAATCATTTCATCCTATGAATTCTAAGAACTTTGTCTATTTTGATTGATTATTCTAAAGGCACTGTATTTGCTGCACATACTGTATTGTCAAGACACGCTGTCTTGAACTTTCCTAAGACACTGTTTCTGCTGCACATACATCGTTTGCAAGACGTCTGGAATTTGTACATGTGCATGTATTTCATAGAAACAACAGGTGTATTAGAGTCTATGGATTCAAGTTCCTCAATAGGGCTGTGCGATAATACCGGTATTCCGATATATTGCGATTCGTTAATAAAAAATATCGTATTGCGATACGTTTTTGAAATACCGGTATATCGGCGAAAATGTTTAGGCTAGGAATTTATGTTCAGCTTGAGATTCCTCACATTAAATGTTACGATTAATATAGCTGAAACATCTGTGATTATACTAAACATCCAAGATGGAGTTTTTCTACTTGCAATAGAGCAATGGAGTTAGCAACCAAGTCTTGTTTCTTATTTTTCATATATTCTGCATAGAAATCAATTTTAAAATCAACGCAATAAGAGAAAAGATTGTTGATATTCTATTTTGAAAATATTGCAATACATGTACATATCGCAGTACGTTTGAAAATATTGCAATATATCGCGATACGAAATGTTCACCCGATACACAGCCCTATTCCTCAATATGGAATGTGTTGTGCATGGGAGGAACTGCTGATACTTGAAGCTTCAACTGCATTAAAGGGATTGATTCACGATTTTTGGACCAAAAATTATTTTTAATTTAAAATATTATATCTCTCATTTAAAACATCATAATTTTGAACAGTTATCATTTTAGATCATTTTATACAAAGTCAAAGGGTGTAGCTTTAGATAAGTGTTTATACAAACGATAATAGGTAAATAATCTAAGAAATATTAAATTAAATACAAAATACATGCACGCAAGTTTGCAATACAAAAAGGCGAAGTTTAACATTGTGTCAAACGTAATCATATCCAAAAACATATACAAAATCGAGTGTTAGGGCAACACGGACCTCCGACAAAAAGCGAGGTAGGATCAGGTGCCATGGAGGAGTAAGCATCCTCTGCTGACCGGTCCACACCCGCCTGTGACCCTAAGCAGAAATAAAGTAAACGGGGATACCCGTAGTCAAATCTAGTAGGAAAATGACAGTCTAACAAAATGGTATGAAACAAATCAGTCAACATATGACTTAGTGATATAATTGTAATGCGGCAAACAAGGTCATTATAGCGACCGTTAGAATGGTTGCGAAATGATGACTTTAAACGAGATTCTTATAAACCTTGCAGCATCAACTTTTTTAGTGAGTTGTCCTCGCTTTAAAAAGTCCTCATACGCATAGCTCTCTGTAATCATGCATTATGCACAGTTTACTTAGAACATGCAGCAAACTGGATCCATAGTTACGCACATTCACACTGACAATTCTGCTATGCACCAATCACATCTTACTGTAGCATTCTTCACACACCAATCGCACAAACTAGCTGGGGGGCGGGGGGGTTGGGGGGGTTTCGTGACGAAATTAGTATGTATAACTTTTTGGAAAAGAGGGGGGGAGGGTGCTCGAGCAAAAGCTTCCAAAAATTTATGTGACAAGCAATACTTAACTAAAAGAAATTAAGACCATGCAAGGCTTAATAAACATTGCTCCGGTCTGTGTTTTGTAAGGCGAGGGCAAAATTCTGAAAATAATGAGACGAGGAAAAAAAAGAAGCCCATCAATGCTTTCTTTGTTTTGAATGTGGGTGAGGGGGAATTACCAAATTATGTGACAGATGCAGAAAAAATTACCTGACAAAAACTGAGGGGTGAAGCAAAAACATACTTGCCCCCCCCCCCCCCTGGCTCCTAGCCCATGAGAAATACAACCTAAATATAATCCTAAATAAGTTTTAAAAGCCCTTATTTATACCCTGGAGCTATTAGGGTGTTATGCCTCACTCGGGCTTCATTCCAGACCTCTTTCAAACTTCAAAGTACACCCCTCCCCCTTTCGACGATTCTACATCCCCGCGTATTAGAGCATTTTATATTCAGAGTTCACATTTACATTAACCTTTCATTACATATTTAAACAGCTTTTTAAAAGAGGTTCAGAGGTCAGGGAATATATATTTCTTGTTCGATATTCTTCATTTCTCGAGAGAGGGAAGGCCCCGAGGGAGGGTGGGTCTGTTCGCATCTGAATCACTTTCAATAACTTATTTAAAGAAACAAGACGCGTTTCATATTCAAACTTAAACTAAGGCTTAAGTTTATGTAAGGAATTTAATCAATAATTGTTTTTTCATTGAAAAAGGTTCAAGTGTATTGACTGTCATCTATTTATTCGATCCAACAGAGGGAATTTCGGTTTCAAATGAAAATCATTCAGACAATCTTATTAGTTCTCTTTTCCGCGAGAAACTCCTTGAAATTGCATTTTCTAAGTTCACCTCTCAGTGTATTAGAACCAAGAACCCTAATTATCACCGTTACTAAATACTCGATAACTTTGTAATCTAAAGTATCTGTACACTAAACGTCTTCACAAAATGGAGGTTTAGAAAGCCTTGAACGTAAACAGATCGTGCGCCACCTGTGATCAGAGGGGAGTAATTTGGAGTTTTATTTGCCATTTATTGTTCTTACGTCCCACCGAGAATATTTCACTCATGAAGACGTCACCAATGCCGGTGAAGGGGCTGCAAATTGTAGGCCTATGCTCGACACTTAGGGCCTTTGAGAAGGGAGGGATCTTTATCGTGCCACACCTGCCTCGGTTTTTTCGGTCTCATCCGATATGACCGCCCCATTCAGTCCGCCTCTTTACGACACGAAAGGGGATTGCTAGAGGACCTATCTAACCCGGATCCCACGGGTCAGGACAGACGTTGGTAACATGCTCGAAACACGTTTCATTAAATTTTTTGCAAAGGCAACACCTCGCGAGCTATCTTGTGTTTAGGGATGTCCATAGTTTCACAGGTCACTGTCCACGAGTCCGAAGGTTTCATCAGTCCGAAGGTCCACAAGTCCGAAGGTTCACCAGTCCGAAGGCCTACTGAGTTCCGAAAGGTTCACCAGCTCCGAAGGCCCACTAGTCCGAAGGTTCACCAATCCGAAATTGGTTTGAAATACGCAAGATTGCAACATGAAAAATATATATACCATATCTAGGTTATAAAAGTTGGACCACAAGGAAAAGGACGAAAAGAAAGCGATGTAGAAGTAATTATCAAATATAAGGCCTCAAGTCTACATACAACTATAGGCCGTACACCAACATCTAGAGTGTGAGTTGTGTGGTGTAGGGGGGTACCACTTGATGTACGTTCACCCCCATTTTAAAAAAAAAATGCTAAAACCTCTGAACTATCCGCGGGGATTTCGCTCCCCTGGACTTACTATGGCCTGCCCTGCATCGATATGGGGCTTAAATGTGGCCCTCAACCCAATGAAAATGCTAAAAATTTCTCAGCTTCCGGGGCTTCGATCCCGACCAGCTGGGGCCTGCACTATCTCCCCTCTTTCTTCTCTTCATGCCTATACATGTAACCCTTATCAGGCAACCACACTATACACTAACATGATGTTTTATTAGTTGCGGTGGGGGATACATCTCCTCGCGTGTATTATTCACATTATTTTATATATCGGAAGTACTATATTACATTGTATAGTACTAGACCCAGAAAGAAGTGCATGCTTTACTGAGGGGTGAAAGGGTGGGCCCCTTGTCCCTTCTCGCCCCCGCACAGTCTCTCCCTTCTCCCGCCTCCCCCCCTCTCCCTTTTCTCCCGCCCTGCCTCCTTTCTCCCGCCCCTCTTCTCCTTTCTCCCGCCCTCTCTCCCTTCTCCCGCCCCTCTTTCCTTTCTCCCGCCCCCTCTCTCCTTTTCTCCCGCCCCCCCTCTTCCCTTTCTCCGCCCCCTCTCTCCTTCTCCCGCCCCCCCTCTCCTTTCTCCCGCCCCGTTTCTCCCAGGGCTCCATACCCTTTCCACCCTCTCTTTACTGTACCTTGTGGTGATTGATATACATTTTAATCGCACACGGCAATTGAGGGGGATATGGAGATTTTATTCAAGCCTAAAAGAACCATATTCCCGAGGACAATGGGCTTTCAAGTAAAAACGAGCAAGTTTCCGCTGAACTTTAATTTATATTCAAGACAAAGGCGGATCCAGCACTGGCGAACCCCCACCCCGTTTGAGAGCCTTTTGGTATGTTTGTTTTGCTTGTTAGTAAATCCCAGACCATCGATTTGTCACTGCCCCGTCCTTCTGACATCCCTGGATACGCCACTGCAGAGGGTTGCTTATCAAGCTCTTAAAATTCATAAATCGTATAGAAATTAACGCTGATGGTGTTAATTATGAGTGAGGCTTTCATATTCTATTATATATTGCAGCGAACAAGTGTTTTCCCTCCTGGACCTTAAATTTATAAATTTAGTGACCCCCAGAAAAATCATATTTCATTATTTTGAAGGATATGGTTGCATAATTTTAGTCGCACATTCAGCCTCTTAATCAAATTATCTAGCTTCGGGACTCGTGGAGCTTTCGGATCTGAACCTCGGATAGGCGGGCTTTCGACTCGCATGAAACACATATCGGACTACGTATTATGATGCGGCGTTTTCAGTGGACTCCCGGACGATGAAACCTCTCGACTAGACTTGCCCGCATCCACCCGCCCAGTAATTCACATGGTCAGGTTTAACGGTTGTTGTATAGATTCTGACAGAAATACTCATTTTTGGTTTCCTGACTTACCTCTCTAGAGAGAGATGTTTCATTCTCTTTCCTGCCTTCTGAATTTCCTTTGACACCGTTGATTTGAGTGCGGAAGGAGGTGTTTCGGACATTCGCTTTTCACGGGAATATTTGGAGATGAATTTCTTGATTACTTATTGTTTTAAAGGGGCATGGACACGTTCTGAGCTAAAAATGTTCAAATTTTATATTTCCAATTTTAATGTTTACAATGCTCACGTAGGGTATGCTCACTAAATATGTCACCTCTTGCGACACGCAAGGGGATGCTGGGGACCTATTCTAACCCCGATTTCCACGGGTCCAGAGATGAATTGCGTGATGTTGCTTACACGTTTTCTTAAACTCGCCGGCTGATTGGCACTTGTTTACACAACCTTCACAAACATAAATAATACTGTGGAGTCTAAACTTTGTTCGGAAAAATCTTTTATCTGTAAATATTTTTCTTCCGTACATGTAGCTTTGAATTTACTGAGGCAATGCAACCTCTTGCTTTCACTTCCACATATCAAACATTCTTTGGAAGGGCTAAAGCAACCGGCTTGCACTACACATTTCACTGTTGTCGTGGGGTCTGCCATCTGCTAACCATCGGAAGTAGTCCCTGATCAGTCGCGTTTACCAATGATTGATTGATTATTTCTTGTTTTACGTCTCGCTCGAGAATATTTCACTCATATGGGGACGTCACCATTACCGGGGAAGGGCTACAAAATGTAGGCCTATGCTCGGCACTCAGGGCCTTTGAGCAGGGAGGGATCTTTTTCGTGCCACACCTGCTGTGACACGGGGCCTCGGTTTTTGCGGTCTCATCCGAATGACCGCCCCATTCAGTCGCCTCTTACGACACGCAAGGGCATGCTGGGAGCCTATTCTAACCCGGACCCCCACGGGTCTGTTTACCATTACCAATGACAGAAAACGTCATACATCGGAGGTTAGATGCAATCGGCCGAGGTGATCTGAGTGTTGAAATGTTACACCATTTTGCAATGCATTCTAAAAATTAATTATAAAGTTATCATTAAACTATTTCAAGAATGAATTAACAGCAAATCGTAGATAACTCTTAAGAGAAGTCCACATGTATGCGCAACTGGCCTCCGACCAACCCCCTCTAGTTGTATGAAAGTCACCTGTCCTCAAATTTGTCTACTGTAACTGCTTCTGATCCTGTCCCAAAAAAACCGCAAAAAAAGTGCCGTTTTGGCCTCTTATACATGTATACTGTTGTAAATATTGCGATGATATTGCCTCACTATTTCCTTTTGGAGCTGCCTTTATCATTTTTATGACCTTTTTTGGTGTTGGTTCATGTCTTTATATATTATTGACACATTCACTCAACGGATATTTAACTAGCCATATTGTCGGTGACATACTTTGGCTTCTGAATAAGCGCTTTGTGGTCAATATTTTCTATGAGGTTTTCTTCTGACTGCTCAAAAACCACAGGCACTTGACGTTTTAAATATGTTTGATAAAAAAAAAAATCTTCCCGTAAACATATAATATTGAGAAGGCATCTCACGCCGCCATTTTGAATTCCTTATTTACCACATCACTTGCAATTGTTGGCAAAAATTCCTATTAATTCTTAATCCTACCGTTTAGCAGCAACTCTGGCAAGGTCCCTTCTTTTTAGAGATTTAAAAAAAAAAGAAAAGAAGAAAAAAAAAAAAAAAGAATATCTTAATTAACAAAAGTATTCACCTCAATTAGAAGGTTTATACTAATCAGTAGTGAGAATTATATTCCCGCCATTTGGAATCAACGGATACTCTTTGATATACATAATTTTTAAAATAAAAAAAAGTTTCAAAATTGAAGGGCTCGTCCGGGATTTGAACCCGGGACCTCTCGCACCCAAAGCGAGAATCATACCCCTAGACCAACGAGCCGCGATATAATTTTATTACCTGTCACATGTTTACCTGGTGGCAAGTGACGGGAACTAAAACAGCTGGTTTTTGTTGTTATATATTGACAGATTTTTTTCTCATTCATTTCCGTAAATCATGTTGATGACTGAAGACATTTAACTATCAACACAATACTTCCAAATCATAAGGGAAAAGTGTCGTAAAGTTTTATCTACCTTGAGTAATGTCAAATTCTTTGTTGTACTTTCATATATTTTAATCGTCTTAGTTACATTTAGTTGTATATATTGCTTTAACCGAGTATTTTTATCACAAATTCAAATTGAAAAGTACGTGTATGTAGTGAAGAATTCTCTACATTTATACATGTATATTTAATTAAAATATACAGAATATATATGAAAATTAACATGAAGTCGTACGAAATATATTTCAAGATTAAGAACATTCTTGTACGACATTCTTTTAAGATTACGTATATTTTTATCTGAACTAAAGATTTTTTTCTGACAATTCTACTCTTTCAAAGACGGAGGCTCTATTCTAATACATTTGTGGTACCTGGTAATGTGGTTAATTCATTTTCAAGAAACCTTCCAAATAAATACAAAATGGCTCGTTGGTCTAGGGGTATGATTCTCGCTTAGGGTGCGAGAGGTCCCGGGTTCAAATCCCGGACGAGCCCGAATATTTTGCATTTCCTTCTTTCTCTATTTCCTCCATATGGAGATTCATAAAATACTTATTTTATTGAACATTGACATTAATGGCAAACTAACAACTAAACTTTATTACAAATGCACAGACTCTTGATGTTTTATATTTATATAAAATATATATGTAAGACTCCTAAGTGCGATGGTATGGTGGTCCCCAAAGTGCGATGGTCGCCCCAAAGTGCGATGGTCTACACGTTACTCCAAAGTGCGATGGTCTTACACGCCAAAGTCCGATGGTGTTGGTAACGTTTGTGACGTCACGTTATTATGACGTCAATCACGATGAAATCTATATGTCAGCTTGCCCTGACGAATATTTGTCGAGGATAAATTTGAAGAAAAGGGGAGATCCGAAAATTTATGAGAAAACTACTCTCTGATGTACTTTTATCAGCTTTTCGAGCTTTGGCGCATGATTAAGGACCATCGCACTTTGGCGTGTCAGACCATCGCACTTTGGCGTGTCAGACCAACGCACTTTGGGGCATGAATGGGGAACCATCGCACTTTAGCGTTTCAGACCATCGGGGTTGCGCAGACCATCGCACTTTGGGGCGACCATCGCACTTGGAGTACCATCGCACTTTGGAGTCCTAAATATATGTAAAAAAAAAATCTTCCCGTAATCAAAATAATATGATAAGGTATCTCACGCTGCCAATCTTGAATTCCTTATGTACCAGCCACAGCAACTTGCAATTTTCGGAAAATTAGCAATTGGACCCTACCGTTAAACAGCAGATCTGTCAAGGTATCTTCTCTCTCGCATCGTCATAGTGAACTGGAAATAAAATCCATTTAATCGGCTGTAATCAACCGTCTATTATCGTGTACTTCTCTCAAAAAGCGTTAAAATCGGTAAAGAGGGGACGATGCAATTCAAGATGGCGGCGTGAGATACCTTGTCATTATTTGATTACGGGAAGATTTATTTTTATTAAATACAAACTGGACGATTTAGCTTCTCCCTGCGTCAACTTCCCATACATATGTACATTACAATATTCCATCATCACCTGCATTGTGTGTGTCTCTTAACCTATTTGATATACAGAGCTTGTTCTGCGCTATGATCAATTATCTGAATCGAGGCAGGCTACTACAAACAAGTTGTTGTTGCAGGGGTTTCAAACAGTCACGTTAAAAATCAGCCTTTCGTAAATTCTATGGTCTCCATATGAGTGAAATATTCTGAGTGAAACGTAAAACAAGAAAATATCAATATGGTCGTTATAACGATTTAGTTGGCCATGTCTGACCTGTCATTGGGCCATACGCTTATGCTGATATGTTTCATAGCCATTGTTAATCCGATTTTCATACAATGATTGACTGCGGATTACCCCATTTACCTGATCAAACAATGGGCTCACGGAGGGTGTGACTGGTCGACAGGGGATGCTTATTCCTCCTAGGCACCTGATCCCACCTCTGTTGTGTCCAGGGGTCCGTGTTTGCGAGATTTGATCACTGTTCGTTATCTTTGCCTGTACATACAATAGATATAGTGACATTAATTAAGGCGTTAGGAAATGCGCCATTTAATCATGAGAAAAATAAACAATTACATGTATAGTTGATTGATTATTTACTGTTTTACGTCCCACTCGAAAGTAATATTTCACTCATATGGAGACGTCACCATTGCCGGCGAAGGACACATGTATAGATGATGATGATTGATTGATTATTTATTGTTTACGTCCCACTCGAGAATATTTCGCTCATTGGAGACGTTCACCATTGCCGGTGAAGGCTGCAAAATTGAGGCCTATGCTCGGCACTTGATCAAGGGGGGGGGGGGGGGGGGCAACCGACAAGCAAAAAAGCTAATGGAACACTAAATGGGTGGGGTGGGGCAACTTCTAAAATAACGCGATAAGAAATTAAAAAAAAAAGGTAATAGAACACTGAAGGGGGGGGGGGTGGCGGCGGCAAACTTAATGGGGGGGGGAGGACTTCTACAATTATGTGTCATGAATGCAGAAAAAAAATTAACTTGACAAACCTGAGGGGGGGGGGGCAAAAACATACTTTTGATTTTCAATTCAAAACAAACAACCCCCATGATTCCAATTACCGGCCAGCATGTTAAGTCACAATTACCAAAGCATAAAGATTGTGGCTTACAAATCTTTCACACCGTTGGTTATATGTAGCATTATTCCTCAGAACTTTTTCCCGGATTTAAGAATAACATTGTTTATACGAAGGGAGTTTTCAGCGACTTATCAGAATATCAACCGTGTGGATTCGGGTTTAGAATAGTCCCCAGCAACCCCTTGCGTGTCTAATAATATTCTCGTTGACGTAAAACAATAAGTAATCAATGAACGTCCCACTCGAGAATATTTCACTCCATATGAAGACGTCACCGATTTACCGGTGAAGGGCTGCGAAATTTAAGGCTATGCTCGGCACTAGGGCCTTTGAGCAGGAGGGATCTTTTTCGTGCCACCATCGCTGAGTCACGGGACCTCGGTTTT
>CAJDSM010033547.1:2843-17491 GCA_903981925.1 Ostrea lurida
CGGACAGGCTGGCGGCGAAAAAATTGAATAAGCATTAGTGAGTGATAAAAAGTCAAATGGATTTGAAAATGAAGTATTATTGTAAGGGGCAGGAGATGTGAATTTTCTATCCTTTAGACTGAAAAAGTTCATGTTTCAAAATCTAAAAAAAGGCTTGAATTTAAAAACTAATGGATGGCCTTGCCTTTGGCCAAACCAAATAAAAAGTTCGAAGGTCAATATGAGAAGCGAAGCTGAAAACCCAAGCTTGATTATCTCTAATCAGTATCAAAGGAAATTAAATGATTTGAAAACATATGATAATTAATTAAAGCATACCCAAAGGGGGAGGGTAAAATGTGCGCAAAAAGGATATGGTCAAATAATATCTTACATGTTTGTGCTTTTAAAATAATTCTAAAAACCTTGGAAATGAATTAAATTTAATTTCCATGATGACTTTCCCACTTGACTTTAATTTTGAAGCGTCTAGGAGCTCATGTAAGTCTGTCCCCATGTCTTTTAATGTCTATAAAGGTAAAACTCTATAGGCTCTAAATAATTGAATTTGGAGATTTTTCCGGCAGCAATAACTATGTGTAAAGGGCGCCTTTAGATACCTATCTCTCACTGCAAGGGAGTTTTTACCTGTGAAGTTTATCATCAAAGGTTTTTCTGCCGCTTAATGATTTTTGGTTCATTAGTGAGTAGCGCTAAGAAGAGTTTTTGACGCAGTCAGTTGTAATTCGGAAAAAGGTCAAAGTTATAAAGAATTTCAGATGATTATGCTGAAAGAAAATATAATGATGATACTTTTTGCTTATTATATTTTAATGTTTCAAGGGGGTATCTCCTCAAGGAGAAGCTATAAAAATGCTATAATTTTAACATATTTTAGATGCCCCTTGACATTTTGACCTTGGCCCGATTTGTCAGGTCAAAGGTAACTGACCTATCTTCCAGTTAGTCTTGTGTCCCATGACATTAAGGGTTCTGCAAGTTTTAAGTTGATATTGTTAAACATATGGGCAATAACTATCCATAAAGGGCCATTGATTCCCTTTCTGCTTAAAGCGTTAGCCACTACACTATAGGCTTAATACTCCTTTAAAACACAACGTCACAAGATGGCGATTTAAATAAGAGTGTGAAGTTTGCTTGTATTCGATTAATTTGAATCGTATAGCTTCCATAGTGTCTCAGGTAGGGGAAAGCACATTGGTGAGCGTAAAACCATGAGGTGTCCCGAGTTTCGAACCGCCAGGGACTTTTGGTTCAGTAATCTACTGCGCAGAAAATATTTTTGAAAATTATGTTTTTGGTATTTCAAAATTTCATATTTTCCACCTTTGTTCACAATGTATAGATTATCAAATATCATCATTATCTTTCCATAATTATTATATCATTACTGTGCTGTTTTTGACAAACTTTTCCCAAGATGTAGTGGGCCAGCCTTAATTGTAACCTATCGATTCTTCTCTATGACTTCTTATTAGAAAAGAAAGGTTTTTATGTTCATTGCATGTAATGGATAAAGAGGATGCAGTGCTAACAAGTGACTTCTTACACAAAGTTTCAAAACTCCGGGAGGAGTCAAAACGGTCAGAATTCGCGTTTGGGTGATATGTGAATCGGTTTTCTCGAGATGTGCGTATGTTTGATGAAATTAAAGTGTTTCGGACAAGTCTTCAAACATATGTTTTTTTCAATATGCAGAAAAATAATAAGATGAGCAGAACAATACACAATAGGACTTTCCACGAGGAAGGTGGACAAGCCCTAAATAAGAAACAGATATACCCAACACTTAATCAGGGACTTTCCATAGGGAAGGGGCAAGAGCCCTAATGAGATAACACAGGGTACCAAACAACTATAGGACCTTTCCATCAGGGAGGGTGGAAAGCCCAATACGAATCAGACGCCTCTTATCTTAGGTACGCTA
This sequence comes from Ostrea lurida, assembly GCA_903981925.1. Taxonomy (NCBI): domain Eukaryota; kingdom Metazoa; phylum Mollusca; class Bivalvia; order Ostreida; family Ostreidae; genus Ostrea; species Ostrea lurida. The sequence goes on from CAJDSM010033547.1 coordinate 4,771, forward strand.
TCCTTGGTGGACGTGTAATGATCGGTGACCTGTTTGGTAGTTCGGCACATGATAGTTCCGGATTGTCAGTTTTTGAGTGGGTCCGAACTCCCGCACAGTTCATTAATTCATTTTTCATTATGAGTAACGAAATTATAAGTATGGCCAGTACGCAATCAAATGTTGAAGAATCAGTCCATTCACTTCGTTCATATTGGGTCCATTTGACCGTATTTCCGCACGGTTATTTTTTTCATCCAAAAACTTCATCTTCTATTCAGCCACCTGCTCTCATCACAACCTAGTCTTACTCATCACAAGATTCGTATGAGCTCAGCACACATTCTTGATCAATAAAGAATTATATTTATTATACCAGTCGGGGAAAGAAAATCTGTTGTTAGAGCGTATGAAAGGAGGGGTTATGAAAAAAAGAATGTTAAGCAAAGATGATCATGATACAATAATGGTACACTTAAACATAACCAAAAATAGTTGATGTTGACACGGTTAATAGAACGAGATCCGTTTAAAAAGTCATCATTTCGGCAAATATTCCAATCGGTCGCACTAATGAATGGACCTTTGTTTTGCGATTACACAAGTATATTGACTGATTTGGTTTCCGATACCCTTTGTTAGACGTTCATTTTTCGTTACTAGATTTGACAACGGTTTATACCCGCGTTTACTTTGTTTCGACTATCGGATCATTCGGCGGGTGTGACCTGATCACTGCATAGATGGAATGATGTACTCCATCAATGGCACCTGAATCCCTGCCTTTCGCTTTTGTCGAAGGTCCGTCGTTGCCTCTCTACACTCGAGTTTTTGTATGGTGTTGGTTTTTTTTGGACTATGATTGCGTTTGGCAGCATTTGTTTACTTCGGCCGTTTTTGTATTTCAATCGTCGCCCGATTGGAACTGAGTATGTATGAAGTGATGTTTAAAATTGAAACATCATTTTTGAAGAATTTTCACACTTTGAAAAGGGGGCGTTCGAGTGTAAGTTACGCATTAACGCAAATGTGGATTAGTTCATTTAAATTACATGCAGTTGTACTAATAATGCTTGTATCAAACAATCGACAATGTTGCTTCATACAAGGTTTGTCAGTGGAAGTCCGATCCAAATCATATTTCTAATGTGAGGCCTAATCTAGCTCTTCTTTCAGTTTCACTCTGATCTTACCATAGACACACGGAAAAGGGCAGAATGGTATATCTGCACCTTTTTCTTATCTTTTTCCATGTGCTCGTCAATACGGAATTTTATTTTTGTCTATCCATTCTTGAAACAGAAGGATAATTCAAGTTCCTTCATTTTCATAATTTAGTCCATGTTGAGGCATTAGTCTTCGACAGAATTCCTAATGGAGATGAAGTTTCTGTCGCCAATTGAATGACCGAAGTTCTCTGAATTAAAGGACATTTTAAAATAAGTGATCCAGATCCTCATTTTCAACTACATGAAGATACACAAGTAATGATATAATCCAGCTGAACTAAGTTGAAAACTTGCTGTGTAAACACTGAAATTCAAATCTTTGGAAACGATAGGGAGTAAGATCTTGTTCCTAATCAACACGTGCACGTCTAAGATGCTCATTGTCTGCACATTGATTTTTTTTACTTTCTGTGTAAACCGGGTCTAATGTCTAGTCACTGTAAATATTTTCCGCACAATCGGTGGGTTAAAAGCCTGGGTGTATTTTTTAAATACCACAACTTTCTTTTTGAATACCTGGAATGTTATCTCTTGTTTTATGGTGTCCGATAAGACCATTTATTTTGCAAAGGTGCAATGTTCGGACTCGTTGTCATGTGCAGGAAGGGGGGGGGGATGCAACAAACCAGACAAGGATCTCGAGCTCGGACCCCTGAATCTCTAGTCAGGTGATCTACTCAAGTACATGTAGTAATTAAATATGTCGGTTGAGATTCGGCGCGGCTGGGATTATTTGGACTGACGCCTTTACCGAATCTTGGAGCAGTTCTTTCATCAATTCCATGTCTACAATCCAGGTTCTTATTGCCCCTCAAGTAGGACTTTCACCTGCAATTCCAGGGGGTGGTCAAACGACACAAACAGAAAGGGGAAAATGCAACGGACAAAGCACGGAATTTGAAACTCGGGCCGCCCTGAATCTCTCGTCAGGTGCTCTATCAAACTGATGATATTTTCTGGCCACGGAGACAAACCCGGCTGACCGCTCTATACACTGATATAATTTACATTCATGTGATTTTCTCATCATTGAAATGCACTGGAAATGAAGAGGCATTCAAAATTCCTATACACACACTCATAACCAAATCACGGCGTATGATATCACATCTGGAACTACATATACATCTGTACTTGTAATATGCTATATGTATATGTAGTAAAATAGAAATTAATAAAAGATTGGATGAAACTCCAGCCTAATTTCAATGGAGTTTGAAGAGAAGTAATATCCAAATGCACTATATTTTATGTAGTAGTACAACGGCTGTTTTCGGCTCTTCCTTTTATTGCGCACACCAGTTTTGGAAAGGCCCAAAATTTTGAATTAAAAATAAAGAAAATCTAACATAAAATTGAGGAATGTAATATAAGCATTGAATTCTTATTTTTGGATGTCGTCGGTGGTATACAGCACCTGGCCTTGCCAACAAATTATCATACCGCGCTAACGCCGTCGCGCCAACGTAACTTCATACAACGTACAGACTTAACAGACCGTCGCACCAATACCACTACAATACACAATCTTTTATATATTGACCTTTTCATATACCAAAGCGGCTGTTGCATTTTTGCAAATGTCTCTATCGGGACACCATACCTTTTTTCCGAAAATTACGTTCTGTGTAATGAAAACCATCGGTACTTTTGCTTGAATTTCCACAACATGATCATGATGATGTTCGATTTCTACATTATTCAATGGCGTGGCACTGTGCTTCCATTGTGAGTTGCTGTCTCATTATTATGTTGTTCGTAGCAAATTCAAATTGAAATGTGAATATTGTACTACAAATTTTTGAAAAGTAAAATGGCTTCCATAAACGACTCAGGAAGAGTATTTGCTCAAGTGTTGATCATCTGCCAAACCTGTTCTAACAAAGCAGAGCTGTTGTGCAAGAACTGTGACATAAACCTTTGTAAAACCTGTGTTGGTCAGCATATGCTATCTCCTCCACTCAATGGGCACGACGTCATCAAATATTCCCACAAACATTCTGGAATCCCCAAAATAGTGTGTCCTACCCATAGAGGCCAACGGTGTGACTTGAATTGCCAGGAATGTGACGTTCCTCTCTGTATTGAATGCATTGTCTCAATGAACCATTCAAATCACAGAATTATGAAAATTGCTGAAATCTTTGAAGATCACGTAGATGCCTTAGCCAGGGAAACATTATTCCTAGAAGGAAAGGTTGCACCGGAATACGAAAGGATCATAGAATTGATTAGGAAAGATATTCGAGAATTGCCAAAGAACAATATTAAACTGAAATCAAAGATGTTCGAACAGGGTCGAAGACTACATAGCACAATTGATAGGATTATCAATCAACGGAACGCTGAACTTGATGCAATGATGAATCGTGATGTGAACAGATTGAAGACGAGTATTTTGGAGTTCCAAACTCTTTTGGATGCTATTCGTAATGTTATCAAGACAAACAAAGAACTTCTGAAATCCAGACGGAGTGAAATCCTTAATTACCAGTCGAAAATGGACAGATTTACAGATATACCCCCACAAAGTAAGGTTCGACCAGGAACATTCACACCAGTGAAGATACGTGAACAAGAAGTATCTTCCTTACTTGGTATTTTTTCTCCATCAACAATAGAAACAATTTCTGAACAAACAGGCATGAAACAAATACAAGAACAAATAGTTCGTCTGCAAATGTGTCAACGTAAGATTTTGACAAGACCGACACCAATTGCTACCATAGACACGGAGTACGAAAGGCTATTTGGAATCAGCTGCATAGGAGAGGACGAAGCCTGGATATCGGGAGAAGATGACGTTTTATGTCGAGTGAACAGTTCAGGATCGGTTCTGGAAAGAGTTCGAACCTCGCTTGGTTTACCTCCATATGGACTAGCAGTGACCAGAGATGGAGATCTTCTCTATACTGATAATATTGAAGAAACAATATATCTAGTGAAGAATGGAAAAGTCGAGAGCCTGGTCAATACAAGGGGGTATCCATCTGGAATCTGTTTCACCTCATCAGGAGATATAATGGTCGCAATGAGCAATCAAAATTACTTAGAGTGTGATAGGAATTGCGTTATCAAAGTAGGCAAATACTGCACCACATCATTGGCACATGAGATGCGGGTTGATAAAAACAATCAACTGTTTTTTCAAAGTGGTAATAATTCTACGCTACAAATCACAAAGAACATGAATGGTGATTATTGCTATGTTGACTATATTGCCAAAAGAGTTGTTATCATTAGTCCGCAAGGCAATTTAAAATCCATATACACAGGTCATGAACTACCGACAGGTAGCAAAGCGTTTGGTCCCCATTCCATCACCACAGACAATCAGGGTCACATCCTAGTATCGGATTTCGAGAATGCCCGCATCCACATCCTCAGTACAACCGGACGATTCTTGTCTATCATAAAATGCAACGTACTATCTTGTCCTCTTGGTTTGAGTGTGGATAGCGAAGACAGACTGTGGGTTGTAGATGGACAATCCAGAAAATTGATTATAATGAAGTACTTGGACTAATATTTTTATTTGAAATATAATGAAGAGAAACAAGAAGTCTAATTAAAGTCATGAGACTAATATTCTGTGAACAAATAAGGGTCTCTAAAACTGGAGAAAAAGGAAGACAGGAACAAAATTATATGTTTTTGTAAAGGTAAACATACGCTACACACTTCTCGATAATTATGTTTTTGAAAGGAATGCGATGTTCTTCATTTTGCGATGAAAACTAAGAGGAGTGTCAAATTTCCGGAAAAAAACCCATAAAACAAGATTTGCGTGCTATCTGTGCCAACAAGTGACTATTATATTTTAGTGGATCAACTGTATCAATGTATGTTTCTTTTCACGCCTTTGCATGAATTGTTCGAGGTGCAGTGAATCGTTGTTGAAACATATTTTTATTGTACCGTGTGTATATGTGATGCAAGAAAAGATTTTATCTCAAATTCTTAAACTTATGAGGTTCTGTTCTCACACTAATGTAATAGGGAATTTACCTGTGACCATTCTCCTCCTTATCTTAAAAGAAACGCATTGCTTTTCTTTATTGTTTTGTTTATTTTTGACTTTTGCTATATATAATTTTCATTTGTTTGACGACCCTTCGAGAATTTCACAAACCCGTTGAGATTTTGTTCATTTCAATTGAGACGTCACAAACTATACGTGAAGTACCACAATAAATAATGTAAATACTATCTTTTCGATAATAGCATGACACTTCCTTTTGTTGAGCGTGCAATTAATTTATGTTTGGGCGAGGCTTGAAACGGGTTTTATTTTCTCAATTTTGTTCTTATATTGAAAGGCATAGTGTTGTCATCTGAACCCACTTTTATTGAAATCGTTCGGCCAGTCAGTGAGTGAAGCACGCTCAATCAAGGAAAGTAGCATGCTGTTGTTGGAATGGGAGTATATGTACAATCTACTGGATCATGTGTGAAGTGCTCTCTTACCAAAACAAATACATTGTTGGAAACTTGAGCAGGAAGGTCTTTTATGTGAAATTTATCTTGAATTTTTCCAAAAATAAGAAATTTTAAAACAATCATACAACTTCCGAATGAAAAGGCGAAGATAATGAACAGTGATCAATATCCTAAGTCCCAAACACAATACAAGACAAGAGTTGGGCAAACACGAATCCTGGACACACCAGAGGTGGGATCAGGTGCCTAGGAGGAGTGAACATCCCCTCTCTACCGATCATACCCGCCGTGAGCCCATTGTCTTGATCAGTTAAACGGAGTAATCCGTAGTCAAAATCAATGTATAAACAAACAATCTTAACAAAATTGATATGAAACACGCCAGACAGCATTTGACCCAATGGCAGGTTGTCATTTAAAATGGCTGCCGAGGAGGATACGGTTTTTTTTTTTAATATTGTTCAACGTCTCTCTGGAGAATCTTTCACCCATATGAATACGTCACCTGATTAAGGGTTGCAAAACTTAGGCCTGTGCTCAGCGTGTATGGCCTTTGAGCAGGGAGATATCTTTATCGTGCCACACATGCTGTGACACGCGACCTCGTTTTTTGCGGTCTCATCCGAAGGACCGCGCCATTTAGTCGCCTCTTACGACAGCAAGGGATACTGAGAACCTATTTTCACCTGGATCCCCTCGGTACAGGGAGGATACGGAGATATGATATTCACAAGTATTGAATCTTATGCCTTACTACAAAAGGAACAAGAAGTGAAATAGTCAGACGGGAGGCTACGATAATAACAAGAACGATTCTACTGGGTACACACCCCACTACTTGACGTATGGCTGCCATCCCAGATTACCGATAGATGTTGTCTTTGGAATGGATTCTAACTGTCGAGATGGTGATTTTTGTACGCTTGTCTCTAAATTGAAAGAGAGGATGACATCTGCTAATGCGACAGCTTCAACAGAGGCAAAACGGATTGCTGGAAAGAACAAGAGTCAGTATGATGAACTATACGATTTTCAAGAATTGAAGTTGGCGGCAGAGTCCTTGTCAGGAAAGTTGGAATCCAGGGGAAGCACAAATTAGCGGACAAATGGGAGTCAGAGATCTATACAGTTCATGCCATATCTGATCCAGAAATCCCAGTGTTCAAGGTAGATGGAACAAAAGGACAGAATTTCAGAACACTGCATCGGAATATGCTGTTACAATTTAATCAGATCAGACCAGACCAGGTTGCACTAAACAACACATCTGTACCTACAAATGTAACAGGAAAACAAAGATAAGAAGAAACTGGAATATTATAAGATTCCGAGAGTAATACAGAGTCATCAGAAGAATGTTTTTGAAAATTGATCACTGTTTGGCATTTTTTGGATGTAAAAGTTCGGAAATTTAGAATTTATGTCACTCGAATAATTCAAGCCCTACTCGAATCTCTTTTTCTCCATCGCGAGGGCTAATGGAGTGATCAGAGTGAGCGGAATATAACGACTGTATTGTTTGTTTGGCATTTTTGCCCATACTCTAAGGTCACATGGATGTGAAAGTCCGGAAATTTACAATTTATGCTACCCTTTTTCAAAGATTCATCATCCCAAATTTAAAAAGAATTGGAGTAGGACTTATGAAGGAGTTAAAAATGTTCAGACGACGATGGATGACAACCAATCGCAAAACGTCACCAGAGTTTACTCAGATGACCTAAAACTAATGTTATCAGAACTCCTCTCACGTATTGAACAGTTGGTAAATCTTACTTTGGAATGTAATGGGTGGTATACTGTAAATGTGCAATGATGTTTCGGGATTTCATTTTTAATGATGCTCAGTTCCTCTCATCTGTTCATAACTATTTTCATAAGAGTAACAATTAAACTATAGCAATTCACATTATCAAATTTAGAATTAATCTTGGATGATTGTACCCGAATTTAGGGCCTTAGAATTAAGATAAAATATCATGCATAAAATCTTTTCTAAAACTTGTATCTATGCTTCAATGAATTCTTGAAAACACCATTCCTTAAATTAAATTTTGACATCACGGAGATCTCCTTCAACAGAAATTGAACTCAGAAATGTTCATATCCTGTGTCTGTGATCAGTCATTCAAAAATTACTTTGTTAAACACCATTCTGGTCCTACGCAAAGTACTCTGAAATTGAAAAAAAAAATAGATGCTGGAGATCATCATTGACAATATCTTTGGTGATTAGGTCTTCCAACAGTCTGTCGAAATTTCCATGGGCACGAATTGTGATCCTTCATTATTTGACCTGTTTTGTACTCTCTTGAGAATTTTTTTTTCCAAATGCTTCTACAAGAGAAGGAAAAATCTTTTGCTGCTGCTTTCAACTCGATATATAGATAAATCGAAGACGCTTTATATATTAACAAAAAATCAATCACTGCCATTCAATGAACTAAGGCAAATGATAATCACAAAGAAGAGTTAATCAATCTAATTAGTCTCAAACAGAATACAAAACAAGAGCTAGACAACAAGGGACCCCTGAATACACCAGTGGTGTTTATTAAATCTTGTTTGTAGGGATCATGGAAACTATTGGAGTGATGATGGCATACTGTATGTAACATCTAGCACCTCCTCAGTTTCAAGGAATATCTTCAAGATACATTGTAAATAAAAATATGACAATTGTAGCCCAGTAGAGAATCCTACTACGTAACACGGATAGGAAAAGGTACTTTCAATGCGTTTTGTTCATTGTGAAAATATATGATTGTACACTGCAGGTATAGTAACACAACAACACCCCCCCCCCTCCTGAACGTGCCGACCTATAAAGACACATTCTACGGTTGCTATAATGACCTCGTTTGCGATTACAAATTATCACTAAGTTTTGTTTCATACCCTTTGTTAGACTGTCATTTTCGTATTAGATTTGACGACGGGTAACAACGTTTACCTTGTTTCGACTACGGGCTCATGGCGGGTGTGACCGGTCAGCAGAGGATGCTTACTCCTCCATAGCACCTGATCCTGCTTTCGCTTTTGTCGGAGGTCCGTGTTGCCCTACACTCGATTTTGTATATGTTTTTTTTTTACTATGATTACGTTTAACACATTGTTTACTTCGCCAATTTATATTATGTATATGCATTGAATTTCAAGTATGTCACAATTTAAATTTTGATAATTTGGGGATACAGGAGCATGTATCTAGTTCATAGATAACGTCTTTACCAACCTATATATTTCGAAGTTCTGTCCCTCATAGACTCGTGTACACCAGTGTTATTCAAGTCCGTAACAAGGGGGTGAATTAAGTGCACGTGCACCCCATTTTAAAATGAAAATACTTCAACCTCTCGCCTTACGGGGGCTTCGCCCCTGGACCCCCTACCATGCAGGGCCTCTCCTGGATCTGCTAGGGGGCCAAAAGTGGCTCCAGACCCAATGAAAATGCTAAAACCTGTCAGCTTTCGGGGGCTTCGCCTCCTAGACCCCCTGTCAGGGCCAACCTTGGACCATCTGGCCCCTACAGCAGCCCCCAGATCCCTTACCTTAGTCTTGTCCCCCCCTGGAAATTCCTGATTACAGCCCCGTTGTTACACGCAGTTTGTCAAAAGGGGAGCGATTATCCCTCTGCAACTTTTTTATTGCCCTATTTTCATGTTTATCTGTGTTAAATTCTCTGAATAGCACAATGATAATGCTATATCTATCTTTATCACTACTCCAGGATCACACCCAAGCGTCGATGTACCCGGAAGTTAACACTCACTTTATATCTCGTCAATCACACGACGAAGCTTACATACCCTATTATGTTGTGTAATGGAAGCCATTGGGAGTTTTGCTTTATTTCCACAACATCATGTATACATTATCCTTCAGCGTGGCTATGTGATTCCATTGTGAGTTGCTGTTTTATATAACGCTTTATATAATGAAGTTATTTGTGACAAATTCATATTGAAATGTGAATATTGTACCACGACTTTTTTTGAAAAGTAAAATGGCTTCCATAGACGACCCAGGAAGAGTATTTGCTCAAGTGTTCATCAACTGTCAAACCTGTTCTAACAAAGCAGAGCTGCTGTGCAAGAACTGTGACGTGAACTTTTGTAGAACCTGTGTTAGTCAGCATATGCTGTCTCCTCCACTCAAAGAGCACGCCATCATCGAATATTCCAAAAACCATTCTGGAATCCCCAAAATAATTTGCCCTACTCATATAGACCAACGATGTAACTTGAATTGCCAGGAATGTAGCGTTCCTCTCTGTGCTGAATGCATTGCCTCAATGACGCATTCAAATCATATAGTAAAAGAAATTGTAGAAATCTTTGAAGATCACGCAGATGCTATAGTCAGGGAAACATCATTCCTAGAAGGTAAACTTGCACCGGAATACGTAAGGATTATGGAATGGATTAAGAAAGATATTCGTCAATTGCCAAAGAAAAATATCAAACTGAAATCAAAGCTGTTAGAACAAGGTCAAAGATTACATAGCACAATTGATAGGGTCATCAATCAAAGGAACGCTGATCTTGATGCTATGATGAATCGTGATGTGACCAGAATGAAGAAGAATCTCTCGGAGTTCCAAGATCGTTTGGATGCTATTCGTAATGTTATCAAGACAAACAAAGAACTTCTGAAATCACGACGGAGTGAAATCCTTAATTACCAGTCGAAAATGGACAGATTTACAGATATACCCCCACAAAGTAAGGTTCGATCAGGAACATTTACACCAGCGAAGGTACGTGAACAAGAAATATCCTCCTTACTTGGTAACGTTTCTCCATCAACAATAGAATCAATTTCTGAACAACCAGACATGAAGCAAATAAAAGAACAAATGGCTCGTCTGCAAATATGTCAACGTAAGCTTTTGACAAGACCGACACCAATTGCTACTGTAGACACGGAGTACGAAAAGCTATTTGAAGTCAGCTGTATAAGAGAGGACGAAGCCTGGATATCGGGAGAAAATGACACCTTATGTCGAGTGAACAGTTCTGGATCGGTTTTGGAAAGAGTTCGAACCTCACTTGGTTTACCTCCATATGGACTAGCAGTGACCAGAGATGGAGATCTTCTTTATACTGATAATATTAAAGATACCATATATCTAGTGAAGAATGGAAAAGTTGACAGCTTGGTCAAAACATTGGGGTATCCATCGGGAATCTGTTCCACCTCATCAGGAGATATCATGGTCGCAATGAGCAACCAAAATTACTTTGAGTGTGATAGAAATTGCATAATCAAAGTAGGCAAATACTGCACCACATCATTGACACAAGCGATAACGGTTTATAAAAGCAATCAACTATTTATTGAAAGTGGTTATAATTCTACGCTGCGAATCACAGAGAACATGAATGGTGATTATTGTTATGTTGACTATATTGCCAGAGAAGTTGTCATCATTAGTCCGCAAGGGAATTTAAAATCCAAATACAAAGGTCCGAAACTACCGACAAGTGGAGAAGCGTTTGCTCCCCATTCCATCACCACAGACAGCCGGGGTCACATCCTAGTGTCGGATTTGGAGAATGCCTGCATCCACATCCTCAGCACAGCCGGACAATTCTTGTCGATCATAAAATGTGACGGACTGTCTCGTCCTCTTGGTTTAAGTGTGGACAGCGAAGACAGACTGTGGGTTGTTGATGGGAACTCCAATAAATTGATTATAATTAAGTACCTGGACTAACTTTTTATCTGAAATGTAACGAAGAGAAACAAGGGGACTAATTAAAGTCATAAGAGACTAATAAAATGCATGTTTTATTTGATGAACAAATGAGATTCTCTAAAACTGGGAGAAATGGAAGGCAGGAACAAAGTCTTGCTTTAAGATGTCACTTTGGAATAATATGTGTATGTACAGGTAAACATATGCTAAACTTTCCATCTCGATCTTCAATTTCCGATCGCAATTTAATGAAAACGAATGTCACAAGATTCCGAATAAGCTAGATCTGCGTGCTATCTGTGATAATAATTGGATATCAAATCTATATGATTATCACATGACTAATGTGTATTTAGATAGATAGATTAACTTGATTGACAATTACCATGTCGAAATACAGTCACATGTACATTGATAGTACAATGATAACAAAATTAAACAGCATACTAAACTTACGGTCTACCAAAAAAGTATTGCATTGAAAATGTATATATATTCATGCATATGTATATCTAAACATTCGTTGAAGACTTTTTCTTATATTGAAGTAGTTTATAAAGAACCATGACCTTCTTGCAGCTGTAGGATTGCCAATTTTCCTACTTGGATCATCACTAGTATATATGTGTTCACATTAAATATATCTTTATACTACCATCTGTATTGATCACATTTTGAACAATATACACGTAATATAAAACGTTTTTCAGCCTCAATAAACAATCTACATGAACAGGACGAACGTTTTTCTTTGGGGAGGGGGAGGGGGAGGGGAGAATATCTATCTGTTTCAATAAACAATGGATGGGCACTCATTCCTAATTTTGTTAATACAGTATGGCCTGCCATTTGGTCACTGCTGTATGATGTGTTTCATAGCAATTGTGAAACCGTTTTTCATACACTGATTTTACTACGGATTACTCCGTTAACCTGATCAAGACAATTGGCTCACGGCGGATGTGACTGTCGACAGAGGATGCTTACTCCTTCTAGGCACCTGGTCCCACCTATGGTGTGTCCAGGGGTCCGTGTTTGCCCAACTCTTGTTTTATATTCTATATGGTATTTACAAGATTGGTTACTGTTCGTTGTCTTTGCCTTGATATCTATAACCTTTTTAAAAAGATAGCCTCAGATATTGTTGTAGTCTGTGTTCCTTATGATTTACGATTTTGCAATGATTGATCGGTTGATTGATTGATAGATTGGTTAAGTATACGTATAATCCAGCGTGAAGTGCTCTCTTACCGTAATATATACATTGTATACTATTGTGGATAAGTTGGAAACTTGAGTAGGAACAAGGTCTTTTACGGGACCTCGTTTTCTTGCGGTCTCATCCGTAGAACCGCCCCATTTAGACGCCTTT
>CAJDSM010033547.1:17516-33190 GCA_903981925.1 Ostrea lurida
ACAACAAGCAAGGAATACTGAGGACTTATTCTAACCCGGATTCCCATGGGACAGGAGAGGACACGGCGATTGATATTGAATATAAATAGGCGAAGTTAACATCGTGTTAAATGTAATCATAAACAAAAAAAAACAAAGTCGAGTGTAGGGCAACACGGACTTGCAACAAAATCGAAGCAGGATCAGGTGTCATGGAGGAGTAAGAATCTTCTGCTGACCGGTCATACCTGCCGTGAGACCTTAGTCAAAATAAAGTAAACGGGATTACCTGTCGTCAAATCTAGTAGGCAAATGACAGTCTTTACTAAGGGTATGAAACAAATCAGTCAACATGCGACTTAGTGATAATTTGTAATCGCAAACAAGGTCATTTAAGCGACCGCAGAAATTTCGAAATGATGACTTTACACGAGATTCGTTATAAACCCATCTTCGCAAGCCAAGTGTCATCTCCCCCTTGGCAGATTTAGTTGCGACTGAATTGCCATCTAACGGACAATGCGAGTTATCGCTCTTGACGGAAACACTCGAGTGAACAATTGTGTGGGTTTTTTTTAATTTAGCTGTACATACTTGTTGCGTGCTTATATCACCTTTATCTTTCAGGCGTAAATCGCGTATTAAAACTTGCCTTTCTGATCTTAACGATTCTCTTTGGTTTTATGTCATGCTCAATCTTTCCGAATTTGTTCAGTCTATTCCTGCACATTCCACAGATACACTGTCCTCTGTCATCATTTTGGGCGACACGTAATCGATAATCTCTAGTAACTGGTTAAAAACTCCTAATCTTTCTCCAAAATTGTACGTCCTTGTTTTATGGCAAATACAGTGGCAAAGCCGACTACAAGGACCAGACTTCACTCAAACCGAACAGGTATGAATGGCGCAAATTGATTGGATGCTTATGGAAGTCAAAGCGCGATATTTTGAAGGCTTAAAAACTCGACTAAATCTGCCAAGGGGGAGATGAGAGTAAGCGAATCGGACACTTGGCTTGCAAAGATGATTATAACCCTGCAACATCAACTTTTTTGTTAGTAGTTTGCCTCGATTTAAAAAGTCCTCATATGCATGGCATGCTTTTGCGTATCGAATCAACTGGTAGACATACACACCATAAGCAGGTGATAGTGGTACATTACTACATAGAAAGAGAGGTTGATGATTCAAAGTTAAATTCATCACGCTTATCATATAATGCAGTTGTCACTCGAAAAAAGTGCAAGAATTCTAATTCTCAACAATTTTTAATTTTCTTTCATTTTTTAAAATACATGTATTTACAGGTTGTTGAACTTGAACAAATTGGTGGGGGTATACATGGAACTCTTAGTTTGTCAATCTACTTCTTTGTCAGTTTTTAACCTACATATGTAGGACCTCTTTATGCAATGCAAAGAAAGTATGTCATGTTGTGCAGTGTCATGGCTGAACTACCTTTAAACAATGTCCCAGCACACATGTCTGAAGAAAAAATCCTTAAAATAATGTCTGAAGAAAAAAAAGCCATCCTAAAAATCATGTCTGAAGAAAAAAAAATACCCATCCTAAAGAAGCTTTCATGGGCGTATTGTGTATTGATTTTGCTGCTTTTCTTATGGAAACCGTCGCTTTGCCATCAATTTGTTTATGTTATTTTTCGTTGCAACATGGGTGTCTGTACGCAAGAAATGTTTTCACAGAGAAATTATACTAACTTTTCTTAATGCACAAACTTTGCTTATGGAAGAACATAAGCGCTGCACTATGTCTGATTGTTGATTTGTATTGTCTTTTGTGGTCGGAACGAGAATGAAGAGAATGAAACACTTTACAGACCAAGGACAACAATTACAGGATCATCCTATTAATACTCGGAAACTCTAAATCTAAATTCACTGAAAAAGCACTCAGTTTTATACGTAAATACCATTGAAAATTTCAGAAAGATCAACATTTCTAGTGTTCATTATCTAATTGGAAATTCAAAGGAAATAACATACTCTAAAAGTCAGGAACCAGGAAATAATTACACTGCATTAAAACAAATCAGCACAAATACAGCGATTTAGTACATTCAAGGAGAGAACAAGCTAGGGTAGGTATCATCTCTCGATATTTCACTGTTGGGCGTTCGGATTTGTTTATGAAAAGTTTTCTTCGATTACCAAACTTTTTACAATTTTTACTTCATGTTTGTTGTCTGGATGTGGTTTCTAAGAATGTAAATCCAGCACTTTATCCATTATTTAATTTGATACGAGTATTTTAAAAAAATCCATGAAAATTGGACTCCCACTAAATAAAGTGCATTTCAAAAAAAATGTTTTATTATTTTCGCGTAATTTTTAATTACTGTATATATTAGCAGGTGAAGATGGCGACTGACAAGCACGCAAACATGGAACGTGCTCAAGTGTCCAGTTCGTGTCATCTCTGTCAAAAACAAGTAGAACTTTCTGTAAAGTTGCGAAATTAATCTGTGTGTGGTTGCGTTGGTCAGCACATGCTATCTCTGCCATCCCAAAAGCATGACGTCATTCTTTATTCCCTGAAATTTTCGGGAATTCCACAGCCATTCTGTCCCACCCACCAGGACCAATGGTGTGACCTTCATTGTCAGAACTGTGATGTCCCGGTTTGTTACTGGACTCATCACACGTCCGAAAACTGATCACACGACAATTAAGGACACTTTAACACGAGAGATGAAAAGATTGCACATATTTCAAAACGAAAAAGGATGCCGGTGGCGAAGGAAACAAAGTTTCTAGAAGAAAGGATCATTCCTCAGAATATGAAAGAATAAATTGGGAAGAGAGAAAGATATTCGTGATTTATCGGAGAAAATAAAGAGCTGAAAGCAAAAATATCAGAACAGGGTCGCGACTACATATAACAATAGACAGAGCAGCACAATCAGCGTCTGCTTATATAGATGCTATGGAAAAACAAGATCTTGTTAAACTCCAGAAGTCCCTCTGCCGAGTTTCGATTTCTTTTGAAGCAGTTCATGACAATATCAAAACGAATAAAGGCCTTTGCAGTCCAGACCAAAGCTATGTCATAAATTACCAAGCCACGACTGAAAGACAGGTTCATAGAAATGCCTTTCAGGCGCACGGGTAACACCAGGAAGTTTTACCCACGATATATAAGAAGCTTCATTCAACGGTAGCCGCTACGCACTGAATCGATCATCTCCGAGTTCTCTACACCTGAAATATGTACCGCGATATCACTGATCCTCCTCGACGCCACCAGATCCATACACGAACACAATAACCCCGAACAAACCAACCCGGCCTTGAGGAATCTGCGCCGTTAGCTTCAACAACTAAAGTGCTCCTAGCCCAGCCAAAAGACACCACAGCAATCATTCCCTCGCTGGAACAAAGAGGAGCAACTTCAGCCAATCTCGATGGAGAATACTATACAGCGATTAACGCCACTACAGCGCACCTAACCATGTAACTTCGTGGCCTCCTTACCACAGATCCCCAGTGACGCACACCGATCGTCTGCCACAGAATGAGTTGGCTGCTTACGGGAACACGAGTAATACCATCGACGCAACTAAGCGAAAAACCCGTTAGGCTCACCAACACCACACGTCACGCTCAGGAAACTTCTTGATAACTGCTACCTGCCTGTACTTTGCAACGACCTGGGACAACCAGGACCTGGATAAGACTGTCTGGACCTGGACTTCAAAAGCACCTCTTGACAATGAACGAACCAGTGGACTGGCCAATGTCACAGTGGAAACAGACTCCCGTCCGAAACAGTAAAAACCAAATCTGGTGATATCATCGCGACATGGATTAGCTCAGTAACCAGAGACCGGCGAGAAGCTTGCTGTACGCCCGCAATTTCTAGACCGAGTAGGCTAACCAGCTCTCTCAATATCTTACCAAACATTCTGTCATCACAGCTGGAAAATAAGGGGTCATTGGAAAAAGATGCAAAAGACCATCAATCCTAAGACCGCCACGCTGTCGGGCCCTACAAAAGTCGGTATCCAACAGGTATATCCTGTAATTCCTTGCGGTGACATTCTTGTCGCTTTGTGCGATACAGACACCATGCCTCAGCAGGCCACAGACAACAAAAAGGATGGTGCGGATTACAATGGCACGTCCATTTAATTCCAGGAGATCCAGTTCTTCGATAAGAAGAAACAGAGGCTCTTCCAGAGCGGCAGTGCCAGCCTGGCAATATCACCGAGATACAAGCTTGGTGACTATCTACGTCATTAGTGGACAGCAATGCATGGGGCAGTTGTCGAGCTCACCAATCACCAAGGAAAACCTTCCGGACGGTCTTATGCTGCCACCAGACCAGCTCACGTTTCCAAATCCGACTCATCTATCCTTGGACAACATTCACCACTCCCCGCATTACATTACATAGACTGCACTCGACCATACTACCGTCAAAAGTCCATATCGTATTTCATGCTTTCGCCATGCACAGCAAGTGCCTGATCGCGGGAACTGTGCGCCATATCTCTCGTTCCACGACTGAGAAAAACAACTGCTGCATATCCTGGACATGGAATGGACAAGTTTTTCATCCGACTCTTGCCATAAAAAACTTCGCCGATCTGGAGGAACCCTGGTTGGTACATGTCACTGTACGGACACGAGGATAGACTTGGGTGGTGGAGAGAGACACCCAAGCAACACTGACAAGATTACTCAAAGTATATGACGTAGATGAAGAAAGCACATCACTTTTCAGAGGGACGGTTTCTAACAAGGGACAGCTTGGGCAACTCATCTGCAGGGGTATGAAGTACAAGACACCTTGAAAACGGACGTTGCCGAAGAGACATCAGAAATTGCGTGATCCACACCAAAACATGTCATTGCTATTACCGGGCGTTACCAATCGGGTTATATAATGGGAGCTTTACCTTTGCAAAAATTGCATCCCAGAGTCAAAATCTCCCTTTTAAAGATCTTTCGTATGTTCGTTCCATTCTTATGTTCCTACTCATATAGAATACAATCTACAGGTCAGATCGAATCTTTGTCTATGCTATTTGAAATTGACATGTGCTTTTCATTAAATAACAAACAATTGCATGTTTTTCGCCAGCTACATCTCTCGATCTCGTTTTTTGTTAACAGACACCACACCTTATCCGTGTTATCATTACCAAATATGGATCCTCATCGAAGTCGAACAGCATTGCATTGGTGCAGCCGTTTAAAGAAACAAAATGGGGTAAAAATAATTGAAATTTGGGTAGTAAATCTAGTTATATGTTTATAACAATAACATAAAAATCTAAAATTATAAACATAAAATGTCTTTCGTTTGTTGGATTTTCGTCAATCCTGATTGTCACATGTCAACAATTCATTGCAGAAAAAATTTGAATTACCCACCGTATACGAGATTTCTTTCCGGTCGGTAATTTTTTTCTACACACCAACGCAACATGGAAAAGCTTTTTACTTGTTTAAATATATCCATTTCCAGTTCTATTCATTCATTCATTTTTTTAAATAAATAAAGTATGCATCTGAATCATTTTTAATGATATAAAATTCGTATCTTTCACAAGAACGTTTTGTGTTTACGAATTATTTCCAAATTGGTAAATACGAAACTATCACATAAAATCCATTTTCTCTGCAGTTTTCCGTTAGATTAAAAGATTATTCCTGACTGACCTATTGTTTGAAATCACACCCGATCGTATCAAACAGTTCAACAATCTTTAGTACTGAAGTTGCTTTGTGCATTATGAATTCGCTTCGGCGTAAGTGAAAGATGCCTTGACATTGATACTACACTAAAATCATTTAAACATTATCAACTTTAATAACAAAATTGCTGGCCAAATGGTCGCGCAAAAATGTGTTGCGTCATTTAATTGGTAATAGTTGGGACTACATTGGCACCAAGGATATCGCCTTACCTATATATATATATACCTCAGTGGTATAGACCATGCTCGAAATAGTATTGCAGAGAGTCCCCAATTCGATTGCCAAGATCCAGCCATCTCCTTTCCTTTATATACGTTTTAGGTGCGTTGACCACTTTGTGAACTCTCAGGTGAATATCCAGCCAGGGTTGCGTCTTCGTCCGTCATCTGTGTCTTTGAGGGGAAAGAAATTAAAAGAAGTAGGGATATTAATGTTTTGGGTCAATATGTACCGTGGCCATTCATAGCTTGGATAGCTCAGCGAGTGGTAATACAAATTCCCATCTCGCTTCTACCAAAGAGTTTTCCTACCAAACTCTAAGATTACAATATTTGACGAAAAACCGTGTGCGAGCATCGCGAAGTCTGGATAAAATGTCGAGCATCGTCAAGTTCTGGATTATTATTTGATAACAAGCCTTAGAAATTGGTACTTTCACCTACAGGCTTCTGATAAATAAGCGACGAATCCCCATGAACTCGAAATAAAAGTCCATCACAGAGTCCTACCTACATGCTGCTTTTACGTAGATATCTATATTCATTAGATCGTGAGACGCAAAAACTAACGACTCAACTTTATGACAAACAGAAAGCTTTGAACAGTTCTCCGTCGTCAATTTCCCAATATTCATGTAGACAATGCATCATGGGTGTTTATTCTCTTAATTGTATTCGGAACGCAAAGGGCTTGTTCTGGCAAAACATCAACGTTTTGAATTCAGGCAGGGGCTACTGTAAAAAAAAAGTTGATTGCTACATGGTTTTCTACAGTCTATTCTTAAGTTCAGCATTTGCAAAATAATTCTATGGTGTTATTAACGATCTAGTTTGCCACTACAAACCTGTTACTTGAACACTGATTCTTGACCTGCAAAATACTCCGTTTTTACCTGATTGGATGATATAGGGCTCCCGGCGAATGTGACCGGTCGAGTGGGATGCGTACCTTTTCTAGGGTACCTGAGTCCCACCTCTGTAAGTCCAGGTGGCCTGGTCCACCTCTTAATGTCCAGGAGGTCCTGGTCCCACCTCTGTAATGTCCAGGTGTCCTGGTCCCACCTCTGTAATAGTCCAGGTGTTCCTGGTACCACCTTCTGTAATGTCCAGGTGTCCTGGTCCCACCTCTGAATGTCCAGGTGTTCCTGGGTCCACCTCTTGTAATGTCCAGCGTGTCCTGCGTCCCACCTCTGTAATTGTCCAGGTGTCTGGTCCCACCTCGTGTATGTTCAGGTGTTCCTGGTCCCACCTCTGTAATTGTCCAGGAGTTCCATGTTTACCCCAATCTCTTATTTTGGGAGTTCTTTATCTTTTAAAGTATACAGGGATTCGACAGGTCCTCGATTAAGACATTGAAACCCCTGCAACATCAACTTCTTGTCATATCCTGCCTCGATTGAACATTTGATCGATTAACGCAGTACATGCTTTCGTGTATTAGAATCAGCAGCAAAAAAACATAAACATCAGTTACGCAAACTGGGTAAGCTGAAATTGCTACACAAAATATGGGAATTAATGTTAGGAATCCGAAATCATTCTGTCTTCAAAAAGGTTGAGTCGTAGGCTTGCCCGGTTAACATCTTACCGTTCTCAGAAAAATATCCAAAATGCAACTGACAAGACTATGTTAACTATTATTTCGGAAGCAACACTGTGATATATTGAACGATATATGAATTACAAATTAGAATTTGTCGCTGATATATCTAACTTTGGGTTGCAAGGGACTACACACAAATAATCTTCTTGCAATAAAAGCTTTACAAATAAAGTTCTGCGGGGTGCGATAGAGAAGAAAACCAGATGTGAGGTCAAGCGCACTCCCAATTTCGGTTATACTACCCGGATTCAAAGCATTGTTCATCATGAAAAAGCATGAAACAAACAGAAATCACTGTATAAAAGACCTGTTCACAGGAAAAACCAGGTAACTGCAATATCGGGCTGAAATCTTTGGTAACATTGGTCAAACCAGTGCGCAATGCCAATCAATGATGTGACTGTTTCGTTGAACATTAGGAATGAGAGGAGGAACAGCGCACTTGGCAGGATGAATGATACACAAAACAATACATTCCGTTTCAGTAATGAATTTATATACTTCATGCGAACCGGAAGACCAGGACGCGCATCTAAGTTGATCATAGGTACGGACAGCATGAGGCATTCACCACGGCCATTACGAAATATTTTTTGCCACTTTACAATCCAGAAGCTGAAATATGCGAGCATCTAGTTACGATTAATCCAGCAAGAAAAGTCTGCTAATACTGAGCATTTATTGCCAAGATGTTGACTCTGGAAAATCAGCCAGGGAACTTCCGTACAGAATAATGATTGCTATGCAATTTTCTACCACAATCAAACATCGCAACGCAAGCGTGCAGATATTTCTAAACGCTCCAGTGGGATTTTGTTTCTGATTCATCGAGAATATCCTAATCAGTGACCACATTTACTGTCCGTTTACCTTATTTCGCATTCCTATTACATTATGCCAGTGTTTTAAACCAGGTTGGGAACACTTCTTCCTTTAAGCCGCAGATTCATCTCACAACGATAAAACAACAAAGAAAGGACTATTTTTGTTTTAGCAATGAAAAGGAGACGACGACACAAAATGTAGCTGCGTAAAATATGTTTAATACAATTTGTACAAGCTAAACTCTGGAAAGTATCCGAATGTGTTTTAGCAACAATTCCATTTAAGAAAGAAAGTTTGTCACCATATAACTCTAACAATGTTAAGGTTCCTTGTAAAGTTCTACACAAAATCGGATGCTTTATGGAAACACTGCTTCTCCTCTTTCTTAAATGTTAAAAAAAAAATATTATACACAGAAGGTTTTTAAAATTTCTTCCAATAGGCCAGTTTCGACCGTTAGAAGTATTTTGATTTAGAGCTGATGAAAACAATAGCAGTAACATTACAAGCAGCGTCTTATTAGATGAGATTATAGGAGAATGAAATAGAAATAAAAAAAACAACGTCATTTGAAATACAAACATAAATATTGTCAAATTTTGCAATTCTATATCCAAAATACGGAGAGAGAGAGAAGAGAGGAGAGAGAGAGAGAGAGATTGAGAGAGAGAGAGAGAGAGGAGAGAGAGAGTCTGAACCAAGTATAATGGTTTCATGTATTGCTACAATAATTAATAACATGAAGAAGTACCACCATGTATCCTAATGCAAAACAGGAATATGTTTAAGGGGGAGAACATTGATAGGCCTAATGAGATTCCTGCATTGCAAAAGATTACCACTACGAGGCGAAGGCACTCATATTGTGTACAATACATTAAAAACTGGGACTAACTGACATACTCATCCGTATGGATATACATTACTTAGTAATAGTAGTCCTACATCATTAATAACTTATTCGATACACAAGAGCTTGTTTCTGCGTAATCAGTTTTTGAATCGAGGCAGCTACTTACAGACAAGTTGTTTGTTGCAGCGGTTCAACAGGTCACGTTTAAAGCAGAATTTTGTAAATTCTATGGTCGTTATAACAATTTAGTTTACATGTGCTACATTTGAGTCACCATGGTTCATGATGTGTTTCATAAAGCCATTGTGAACCGTTTTTGTCATTACAACTGATTTGACTACGATGTATCCGTTTTACCTGTCAAGACATGGGCTCACGGCGGGAGTGACTGGTCAACAGGGGATGCTTACCTCTTCCTAGGCACTTGATCCCACCTCTGTGGCCAGGCGTGTACCTTGATCCCCAACTCTTTTTGTATTATATTTAGATTACGGCATTGATCACTGTTCGTATCCTTTTTGCCTTGCATCTAAGGGGAAACAAATCATCACCCTGAGAATCCCATTGAATAGCTTTCTAATCAACCTGTTTGTCCATCGTCTGTTCTGCCGAATTAAACACCTTCACTGATACAGAGATGTTTTGCCAGTTCTTACTTATTAAATAAATTGTTTCTCATTTTAAAGTGCACGACAGTTTCTTTAAAGAGAAACAGCCTAAACAAATCTGAAATTTTGTTTTGTCTTAAGAAATTTGTTTGATAGCATCTTTATCTATAAACATAGCATCTTCTATGTAGACCAAATTCATATTCCGTTCTTCCATTGTTGTGGAATATTCCTTGCATTCTTGAACTCCGCCAGAGATTGGTTTCGTCTTTTGGCCGAAATTTGTTTTTTTAAAAGATGAGCTAAAAGAAACAAAGCAGAAGCTGAGTTGATAACGGGAGGCTCGCGAAATCGCCAAACGTACACTACCGGATTCAAAGCACTGTTCATCATACAGTGAGATAAGAAAAAAAATCACTTGTATAAAAGACTGCTTCCAGCTGACAAGAAGCGCGAGATCAGTACAAGACGAATGGGCATGTCATGACTGATTTAAAACTACAGGTAATGGCCACGAAGAGTTTTCGATTCAATTTCGCATCCCGCTTCCAGAGAATGGGGCATTAGCAATTTCTCAACACGCCGAAGTTTTTTCCTTACATAATATATCATGTATTGCTCAGCATTAGTGTGTTCGACCAGGATAATCAGTAACTGCAAAAAAATCGGGCTGAAATCCGCACTATTGGTTTTTCGGTAACACCGGGTCAGACCGTGCACTCCAATACCCAATGCATGTTACTGTTGTCGTAGAACGTTAGGATGATGAGGACAACAGCGATTGGCCAGGTGAAGATACACAAAACAATAACATTCCGCTTCAGTAATATGAATTTATTAGTACTTTTCATAGCGAACCGGAAGACCAGAGCGCGATCTAAGTTGATCATAGTTACGGGACAAGCAATGAGGGCATTCACCACCGGCCATTACGAAAAATTTAATTTTTTTTTTTGCGGGCGCGCCCCAAACCTTTACCAACCTCCAGAAGCTGAAAATAAGCGCGAGGCCACTATTAAGATATTAATCAAGCCAAGGAAGTCTGCAATACTGAAGATTTATCGCCAGAATTTGACTTGGAAAATCAAGCCTGGGAATTCGTACAGAATAAGATTTGCCTATGCAATTTTCTACCACAACAGACATCCAACGCAGCCGGTGCAGATAATCTAAACGCTTCCAGTGATTTCACCGATGTTTCTGATTCATTCGACGAATCATCCAAATCATGACCACAGTACTGTCGTTTTATTTTCGCATTCCTATTACATTATTGCCATGTTTTAAAACAGGTTGGGAACACTTGCTTCTTTAGCGAGATCATGCTCACCCGATAAAACAACAAAGAAAGACTATTTTTGTTTAGATTAAAAAGAGACGCGACACAAAATTGTTAGCGCGTTAAAATATGTTATACAATTTGTACTAATGCTAAATCTCTGGAATTGTATCTGGAGATGTTTTTAGCAACAATTCCATTTTAAGAAAGAATAGTTTTTTGTCACCATATAACCCTAACAATGTAAGGTTCCTTGTAAAGTTTCTACACAAAATCGATGCTTTTATGGAAAACACTGCTTTCTCTCTTCTTAATGTTAAAAAAAAATAACTTATACACAGGAAGGTTTTTTAAAAATTTCTTCCAATGTGCCAGTTATCGACCGTTAAGAAGTATTTGAATTAGAGCTGATGAACAATTAGCAGTTAAACATTTACAAGCAGTTGTCTTATTAGATGCAGATTATATAGGAGATATGAAATAGAAATATAAATAAAATAAAAAAAAACGTTCATTTAAAATACAAACCATAAAAATATTGTCAAAATTTGCAATTTTCTATATCCAAAATACGAGAGTGGAGACGAGAGAGGAGAAATGAGAGAGACAGGAGAGAGAGCACGAGAGAGGTGAGAGAGAGAGAGAGAGAGAGAGAGAGAGAGAGAGAGAGAGAGGAAGAGAGAGCTGAACAAGTTATGTCTTCATGTATGCAACAATATATAATAACTGAAGAAGTACCACCAGGTAATCTAATTTGCAAAACAGGAATATGTTAAGGGGAGAACATGATAGGCCTAATTGAGATTCCTGCATTGCACAAAGATACCACTTGACGAGGCAAGGCACTTCATTATTGTTACAATACATTTAAAACTGACTAACTGATCATACTCTGTATGGATATACATACTTAGTAATAGTAGTCCTACATCATTAATAACTTATTCGATACACAAGAGCTTGTTTCTGCGTATGATCAGTTTTGGAATCGAGGCAAGTACTTCAGGACAAGTTGTTGATTGCGAGATAGGGAGGTTTCAAACATCACGTTTTAAAGGCAGAATTTTTCGTAATTCTATTGCGTCGTTATAACAATTTAGTTTACCAATATGACTACATTGAGTCAAATAATGCTAGTCTGATAAATGTTTCAAAAAGCCATCTGTTAAGCGTTTTTTCACACAACTGATTTTGAATTACAGATTGTTTCCGGTTTACCTTGATCAAGAACTGGGCTTCGCGGCGGGTGTGAACCAGGTCAACAGGGATGCTTACTCTCCTAGGCACTTGATCCCACCTCTGTTGTGTCCAAAGGCGTCCGTGATTGCCCAACTCTTGGTTTTTGTATTCATTTAGACTTACGCATTGATCACTGTTCGTTATCTTTGCCTTTGCATAGGGAATGACAAATCATCACCTGAGAATCCCATGAAAGCCTTTCTAATCACCTGTTGTCATCGTCTGTCTGCTTAATTTAACACCTTCCACTGATACCAGAGATGTTTGCCCAGTTCTACTTATAAAATAAGATTGTTTCTCATTTTAAAGTGCACTGGACAGTTCTTTAAAGAGAAACAGCCTAAAAAATTGGGAAATTTTGTTTGTTAAGAAAATTGTTATTGATACATTTTATCTATAAACATATGATTTTCTATGTAGACAAAATTCATATTCCGTTCTTCATGTTTTGTGGATATTCTTGCATTCTGACTCCGCCAGAGATGGTTGTCTTTTTGGCGAATTTTGTTCTTTAAAAGATGAGCTAAAGCAAACAAAGCAGAGGCTGAAGTTGATAACGAGGCTCGCGAAATCGCCAACGTTACACTACCGGATCAAAAGCACTGTCATCATACATGAATGAAGCAAATTAAAATATCACCTTGTATTAAAAGACTGCTTCCAGCTGACAAGAAGCGCGAGATCAGAACACATGACGAATGCGGCATGTCATGACGAAAAACTACAGGTAAGCGCACGAAAGTTTCCGATCAATTTCGCATCTCCGCTTCCAGAGAATGGGGGACATAGCAAATTGTTCTCAACACGCCCGAAGTTTTTCCTTACATAATATATTTCATGTATGCATCTCCTGCTCTTAAGTTAACATCGTGTTAAATGTAATCATAAAACAACAAAAACAAAGTCGAGTGTAGGGCAACACGGACTTGCAACAAAATCGAAGGCAGGATCAGGTGTCATGGAGGAGTAAGAATCTTCTGCTGACCGGTCATACCTGCCGTGAGACCTTAGTCAAAATAAAGTAAACGGGATTACCTGTCGTCAAATCTAGTAGGCAAATGACAGTCTTGGTCCTGGTGGGTGGGACAGAAGGCTGTGGAATTCCCGAAAATTTCAGGGAATAAAGAATGACGTCATGCTTTTGGGATGGCAGAGATAGCATGTGCTGACCAACGCAACCACCACACAGATTAATTTCGCAAACTTTACAGAAAAGTTCTACTTGTTTTTGACAGAGATGACACGAACTGGACACTTGAGCACGTTCCATGTTTGCGTGCTTGTCAGTCGCCATCTCACCTGCTAATATATACAGTAATTAAAAATTACGCGAAAAATAAAACATTTTTTTGAAATGCACTTTATTTAGTGGAGGTCCAATTTTCATGGATTTTTTTTAATACTCGTATCAAATTTAAATAATGGATAAAGTGCTGGATTTACATCTTAGAAACCACATCCAGACAACAAACATGAAGTAAAAATTGTAAAAAGTTTGGTAATCGAAGAAAACTTTTCATCAAAAATCCGAAACGCCAACAGTGAAATATCGAGAGATGATACCTACCCTAGCTTGTTCTCTCCTTGAATGACTAAATCGCTGTATTTGTGCTGATTTGTTTTAATGCAGTGTAATTATTTCCTGGTTCCTGACTTTTAGAGTATGTTATTTCCTTTGAATTTCCAATTAGATAATGAACACTAGAAATGTTGATCTTTCTGAAATTTTCAATGGTATTTACGTATAAAACTGAGTGCTTTTTCAGTGAATTTAGATTTAGAGTTTCCGAGTATTAATAGGATGATCCTGTAATTGTTGTCCTTGGTCTGTAAAGTGTTTCATTCTCTTCATTCTCGTTCCGACACACAAAAGACAATACAAATCAACAATCCAGACATAGTGCAGCGCTTATGTTCTTCCCATAAGCAAGTTTGTGCATTAAGAAAAGTTAGTATAATTTCTCTGTGAAAACATTTCTTGCGTACAGACACCCATGTTGCAACGAAAATAAACATAAACAAATTGATGGCAAAGCGACGGTTTCCATAAGAAAAGCAGCAAAATCAATACACAATACGCCCATGAAAGCTTCTTTAGGATGGGTATTTTTTTTTCTTCAGACATGATTTTTAGGATGGCTTTTTTTTCTTCAGACATTATTTTAAGGATTTTCTTCAGACATGATTTGTGGGACATTGTTTAAGGTAGGATCAGCCATGACACTGCACAACATGACATACTTTCTTTGCATTGCATAAAGAGGTCCTACATATGTAGGTTAAAACTGACAAGAAGTAGATTGACAAACTAAGAGTTCCATGTATACCCCACCCATTTTTCAGTTCAACAACCTGTAAATACATGTATTTTAAAAAATGAAAGAAAATTAAAAATTGTTGAGAATTAGAATTCTTGCACTTTTTTCGAGTGACAACTGCATTATATGATAAGCGTGATGAATTTAACTTTGCAATCATCAACTCTCCTTTTCTATGTAGTAATGTACCACTATCACCGCTTATGGTGTGTATGCACCAGTTGATTCGATACGCAAAAGCATGCCATGCATATAGGACTTTTTAAATCGAGGCAAACTACTAACAAAAAAGTTGATGTTGCAGGGTTATAATCATCTTTGCAAGCCAAGTGTCCGATTCGCTTACTTCTCATCTCCCCCTTGGCAGATTTAGTCGAGTTTCTAAGCCTTCAAAATATCGCGCTTTGACTTCCATAAGCATCCAATCAATTTGCGCCATTCATACCTGTTCGGTTTGGTGAAGTCTGTCCTTGTAGTCGGCTTTGCCACTGTATTTTGCCCATAAAACAAAGACGTACAATTTTGGAGAAAGATTAGGAGTTTTTAACCAGTTACTAGAGATTATCGATTACGTGTCGCACCCAAATGATGACAGAGGACAGTGTATCTGGGGAATGTGCAGGAATAGACTGAACAAATTCGGAAAGATTGAGCATGACATAAAACCAAAGAGAATCGTAAGATCAGAAAGGCAAGTTTTAATACGCGATTTACGCCTGAAAGATAAAGGTGATATAAGCACGCAACAAGTATGTACAGCTAAATTAAAAAAAAAACCACACAATTGTTCACTCGAGTGTTTCCGTCAAGAGCGATAACTCGCATTGCCGTTAGATGGCAATTCAGTCGAACTAAATCTGCCAAGGGGGAGATGAGACACTTGGCTTGCGAAGATGGGTTTATAACGAATCTCGTGTAAAGTCATCATTTCGAAATTTCTGCGGTCGCTATAATGACCTTGTTTGCGATTACAATTATCACTAAGTCGCATGTTGACTGATTTGTTCATACCCTTAGTCAGACTGT
>CAJDSM010033549.1:10637-21332 GCA_903981925.1 Ostrea lurida
AATATTTCTTACATGCAGCATGAGATAGGGATCAGCATGAATGAGCCGGACGATCCACAGCACGAAGGTGCGATATGTCCGTCATGTTCTCCATCTGTCGCTTTTGCTTCAATTTGTATAAAGTCATCTTTGTAACGCTTCTACAATGACAAATATTCCTAAATGGTTAGATCTTTTACCAGAAACAATGATGCTTTACGCGTGGCAGTTTTCAGGATTGAAAGCATATTAATTCTACAAATCCCCCCCTAAATACTCGATACACTAGTCTACTCCCATTCACCTGCAGCACCATATCTATTTCATGGCGTCATAATCTTTGTGATTAATCATTTTCGGGGTTCTATCCAACGGGAAGCAAGATTTCCCTGAAAAAAAAACCACTCAACCATGATATATCAAAATAGCTTTTAATATATCAAGCCATGCTGATATGAAAATTAAGCGATTTTGTTATTGTGATTCATTGCAGAAAATACAATGTAAACGTCACACGTACACTAGTCTTCGAAGTACTGAACTACTATCACTTCTGTTTTACCAAGTTAGCCTAGGTAGTGGCTATGGTGGCCAGCTTTCTGAAACCAGGAGGTCCATGCTTGACATTTTTTCCCCAAACACTACATCAAACTTCATAAGACATTTAAATACAAGTGACTGTTCCTCGCCACAAAACACTTGGCAAACCGAAATTAGATATCACAGTCTTTTGGATATGCCCGCATGTGCTCACAGACGCTGTTCCCACAGTAAAGAACCTCACTTTTCATGGCCGTAAACACTAACTTATCAATCAAAATCCTGAGGTACTTCAACCTACAAGCTGTACGCACATCTACACAACAAATGGACTAAACCGACATACAAAACAAACCAAACTTTTCATTTCTCTGTCAATACATCATTTACATGCTTTAAACAAACTGGCATTAACACACTGCACCGATAACATCTTACATAAAACTTACTGCTATACTGACATAGGGAATACTGTTCCGATGACTTTGGGGGTGGGGTTGGTGGCCATACCTAGGGTTGACTTGTTCAGGGGTCGTCGGTGAAACATGCTCCTCAGTTCCGCAGCTTTTCCGTAGATGATGTTTATACTGGGTCACCATGCGAGCCGTTGCTGGAACACAGGAATTTAAGAGATGCAAAACTCAGGCCATGGTAAGGCAATGTTTTTAAATGAGAGTTCTATTCTTTCACTACCAAGGTGTTCTCAGTTTGCCTAATTTCAAACGCTCAACACAAGTACAAGTAACTGTGTGCAGCACCTATACATGACAAAATTTGAAAAAATGTTTGCATATCAAAACATTTTTTCCACACGGATTATAACTGATCCCGTGGAGGGGTGGTGGGTGTTTACCCGACGCTTGAAGAAAGGTCATTAAAGCACCTAACAACAAATTTCAAACCTCTTACAACTTGTGCAAGAAACAGGTAAACATGTAAGCAAGCTAATTTTGACCCTATACTTTAGTATGGACAAACAAAAAGGACAATGGTGATCACTTATGGATATTTCTGGGCCTTGAATCGGATCCAGCTTTTAAAAGGTAAACACAGACATGTACTTTGCATGTGATTAACACACAACGTATCATGAATTCCTTAATTCTTATACGTTCTTCAAACTCTGAAGGAATAGATCGGAAAATTTGTGCTTTTTAACGAATTCACAAATTTTGAAATATGGTAAAAATCCTCTATTTGTAATTTGCTATCTAGACTCCATTGAAACATACTGATAACATATTATGTGATGATCCTGTGTAGAGCATTGTAAACATACTGAAACATAAACAGTGATAAAATCCTGTGTGATGATTCCCTGTGTAGAAGCATTGAAACATTACTCGAAACACAACAGTGAATAACATACCTGTGTGATGATGCGGCTGTGTAGAGCATTGAAACATACTGAAACATTAACAGTGATAACATACCTGTGTGATGATCCTGTGTAGAGCATTGAAAATCCTGAAACATTAATCCAGTGATACCCCAACCTGTGTGATGAATTCCTGTGTAGACATTGAAACATATCTGAAACATTAACAGTGATAACATACCTGTGTGATGATCCTGTGTAGAGCATTGAAACATACTGAAACACTAACAGTGATAACATACCTGTGTGATATCCTGTGCTAGAGCGTTGACCAGACAACGAAGTGATAATCGGGAGGTGAGTGAGGGTTTAGACAGATCTTGAGGACGTCGTTATTATGAGGCGTGATTCTGAAGCATGACACGAAGCAATCTATGCTACAAAGTCTACACCTGTTTCCCACAATGCCCTGTCCACCGCGAAATGTTTTGGTTGGTCGGGTGCTGTAATAGAAGATTCTGAAATGTAAACATTAACAATCAAACTCCAATAATTTTCAATATATCAACATAAACAAATCATTTTTATGCACAGATTATTGAATGGGCAATGCTATGTATCAATTCACAAATTCTTACGCCTCTGTGCATTTGTGTACTAATTGTTACAAATGTAAACAAGTAACCTGTGATATTGCTTAAAATTATATAGACTGTGCAAAATATTGCAACAAAAATTTTAATCACATATTTCTTGACACCTCGCAGAAATACAATGGAGTCACAATCAACTCGCAGAAAATACAGTGGAGTCACAATGTTCTGCAAATATTCAAATCTACACAGAAGTCCTTACTGACTACAAAGTTTTCGTTTTAATTCTGTTTAGTGGTTTCTGAGGAGTTTGCAACTGATAAAACCAGGACTGAGAGACAAGTCAAAAAACATAATACCCTCCATAACTTGTTGCATGGGGGTAAGTTAACATTCATTTTGCATGTAAACCTCACAAATATCATAAATTAACATATAATTGAAATCATTAGTTTACCTTTAAGTCGTTGATGATGGACTGTACAAATGAGAAGAGAACGTAGCGCGGTCAATTGATGCTGATTATGTAGAGGCCTTACAGAGTCTAACGCAGGTAATTAGCTTGCACACCTCTATCATCTGCTTAGACAGCCATGGTCGGGCAGGCAATAGTTTTTTCTTCAACTTCATCAATAAACATTTTTCTGAAAGAAACATTCCCTATGTGTTCAAAGAAATCACTGAAGGTACATTTGGACACAAGTATACTTAATATATTAGTATATTTATTGTATCTGTTTTTTTCAGAAGAAAAAAAAAAAACCAAAAAAAAAAAAACTTGTCATCGGTCTTAATAGTAATGTTTTTATTTTGGTGATTTTATGGTATTATTATATCTATTTATCTATTTATTATATATGCATTGTAAAGCACCTTTGAGCGTACATGTTGTAATGAAAGGGTTGCTAATAAAATATGGGTATTATTAATTATTATTATACTAAAATACCAGAATACCAAACCATGCATATTTTTTTCTACACCATAAAATCAAAAGGTTTTTGTAAAGGGTGGATCTGTCGTTCTTCTGCGTGTCTGTCCCGATATTTTCAAGTGGGGTACAGATCAGCTGCTAAGATGTTGCCTGTATGCACATTCATGTACATTCTGACACAAGGGCTAAAGTTGGTCACTTTTGTCCCATTAAATATCACTTACCTTTTTCATGATTTGTTGGGAGCAAGGGGCACCTGCATCAGCATTACTATTTCCTCCAAGATTTCTGTGGGAAAGAACCACAATTACAGTATACAATACCTATTACATTTTCCTCACACCCATATAAATAAAAACCATTTAATACGTCCATGAACTCAACACTTTTAACAGAATAGTTTACAATTGCTAATGTTGCTAACACATCCGACTTACTGGACACATGACCAGTAGCATCATCTGGAGCGGCCAAACTGCTGCTGCCCTCTTTCTCAATACAACTGGAGTTAAAATGCTCAAACAGTTTATCTGAGCACTCTGCAATTAAACCACACATGTATTTAGTACCATCATCCCACAATTTTAATTTCACTTATTATACAGCAATGAGTCGTGAAATGTTGACCGCAAATGAAGAGTGTTGTGGTGCCACTAATTACCTTGCAGTTCTTCATTTGGTCGTTTCTGTAAGTCCATGAACTCCTCTGGGTAAGTTGTCCATCCAGTTCCATATTGCCTACCGAGAAAATAAGTTAGAGCGATGAAAATCATAACTGCTATGAGCAACGTACGGCTACTATAAAACCATAACTGCTGCTGAGCAACATACGGCCACTATAAAACCATCACTGCTACTTGAGCAACGTACGGCCACTATAAAACCATAACTGCTACTGAGCAACGTATTGGCCACTATAAAACCATAACTGCTGCTGAGCAACGTACGGCCACTATAAACCATAACTGCTGCTGAGCAACATACGGCCACTATAAAACCATAACTGCTTTCTAGCCAATTCTATTGACATGTTTTACAGAGATTTGCTTTTCTCCATTACTACCCATGTGAGATAGGTTTCTCCCATGTGGAAAGCCTCGTGAGATCCGCCTAATCTCACATGACCACGTGACTCAAAAGTCGGGACTACTTTTAGGGAAATCCGTCTGCTATTTTTAAAAAAAAAACTTCAAAAAATATGCCACCTCCGTTATACGAACAATTTACGAAGCACAAGGCCCTGTCCTCCCCGAATGTACGCAATCCCAGCGAGCTCGATTTCCTATCGCGCCACTTACGATTTATTCGCTCATGAGACCCCAGACATTATGTTACAGCAACCCCGATAACCTATTTTACTTGGCGGTTGTTACAAACAACAAAATCCTCAATCGATGAAAGATGGTTTCTAAGTGGACCGGGAAGAATAAAATTGAGTCTCCCATAAAAGTTTTAGCTAAAAAAGCTGGCTTACCTGAAGATCGAAAAATTCACTTAACACGAGCGTCAGCAAAACATTAGTCCAGAAATGACGACAACAATGTCCCAGATTCCCCCCTTGAAAAGTGTATGTTACGGTCACAAAAATCCAGGATCACTGAACAACTATCGTACACTAAATACACTCATAAACATGCAATTTCCTCTATTCTGTCCACAAATACAATCTTGTGAAAACCAACGTACACATGCAACCCCCCCCCTTCCGCCCCCACCGGTGATGCATCTGTGGGACGGAAAAATGCCTAGTGACTACTGCACTTGCAGCAAACGCAGTCAGTCACTAGAAGTAGGTCTGAGAAAATTGGTTAAGGGTCTTTTCGCTGGAAGTACCATCCAGAATTGCCAA
This sequence comes from Ostrea lurida, assembly GCA_903981925.1. Taxonomy (NCBI): domain Eukaryota; kingdom Metazoa; phylum Mollusca; class Bivalvia; order Ostreida; family Ostreidae; genus Ostrea; species Ostrea lurida. Next base: position 15,851 of record CAJDSM010033549.1, read on the forward strand.
TTTGAAGGTTAATATCCCACAACAATCCTTCACAGAAACGGCAGACGTTTGATCTCCGATTGAAACGTGTTTTAGTGATGCGGTTTTTGGTGACTAACACGAGATTAAAATAGTACGCTGATTTTTTTCTGAATTCTTTATAAAATTTCGATTTCTTTAATTTCTATTGAGTTGTTTCTTTGTAAACCAGCAAACAATGAATAAAATTTGTTGATTAATATTTTTGTCTCAATTTCGTTTATATTTTATCTAATTACTTTTCAAAGGCGCATTAATTTATGATTTTAAAAAAACAACATTAAAATATTTAATTTTCTCCCTACTTGCTTGTAGAAATCATTTATTTCCGCAGTACATACATAACAGTATGTACTGAAAAATTACGATCTGTTTGAAAAATAATGTTAAATTTCAATTTTTCAACAATTTAAATTTTTGAGTTTTAATTTCATACTAGTGAAATTACGTAGAATGAGCTTTAAAGGCCCTTTCCGAACCGGTCGGTTATTTAATAAGGTAGGAGGAACCTAATCGAAACAGACGTTATCTACCGTGGATTGACCAGGGCTGCCCAGGTGTTAATTGCTATACACACTAGAAATACACAGGAAATAAAAACGTGGTTAGAAGTTTGGAAATCTACGTGGTTCATCGTTTGGAGAACAAGATTCAAATAAAAGCAAAATTCGTCAAGTCTATGATTTATCTCTAGTAAAATTATTACTGATTACATCTGAATTTTATTTACAATGATTTTGAGGACGTTATACGCCATCGAAAGATTATGAATTTGCAAAGTATTTTTTAAAACTTCTTTGTAAATCGCTCTCAATTGACCGGGTGAGGAGAGACTGAATCATTATCGACGGACTGTGACGATATTTCTACTGCATTAACACAAATATCAACTTGCAATCAGAGTTTATAAATACATTTCAACATCGTTATTTTCAAAAGGGGGAAAATCAAACGTGTTGTAATCATGCAGCTGTGCATGGCCCGATGTTCTGAAAAGAATTTGCACTTTTGTATCGGTTTGCCGCACGACACATTTCAAGACAATCTTGTAGTCTAAGTCAATGTGGATTGACACTGGCAACGGACTGTCAACAAAACTAGAACAGTTTCTATGACTTGGTTCTTTATAAATTATAGGCGGCGTTACAACATGCTCTCTTCTCATCTCTCTCTCATCTCTCTCTCATGATATTTTTTTTTAAAAAGTAGATTTTGAAAGAAAATTTTCTGTCGAGGTAGCGATCGCTCAGTCCAGGTTCCTCGATAGCAAAAGCGTTGTCCAAAAAAATTATTATGTTTTCCGACAATGACTGTTCTTGTGGGATGCCGTTTGAAACAGTGAATTTTTTAGGACATGTTCCTCTTCGGGTTACAAAAACAGCTATGACTGAACCTTGTCTAATTTTTCAAATAGTTTTGTTCAGGTAATTATCGACTCATAATTTTTTTTCAAAAAAACCATACCGCGAGCGTTATCTCTGCGCTGCGGTAGAATGAAAGAATTTGGCAACACCGTGCCGGGTGTAATTGCTATCAAAAACATTACGCTCTGGAGTGTCAGTTGACACTCAGCTATTGGTCATCAGAAATCTGAGCTATTGTCTCTTATTTGATTGACAAGCGGTTGTTTTTGATCTCTGTCCAGCGTAAATTTCAAGGGAGGTGGCTTAAAAATGGTGTTTAATGGGAGAAAATAATCCATCATGAGTCAATCCATGTGGATTAGGAAATCTCACCCTCGGGGTTGGAAATCTTTCGGTCAGGGGACTTCGGCAAGCCTCGTCCCTGACCGAAATATCCAACCCCTTGGGTGAGATTTCCCTAATCCACATGGATAACTCATGATGGATTCTTATATTCCCAAAAAAATGAAGTTTTTTTTTTTTCTTTTTCAAAATTTTTTAATCTATGCAGTATATACGCAATCCCTTGGTATTGGTATCAAATGTCTAGTATCTCACCCTTTTCTAGTTGTTGGCCAATGTCAGGAAACCAGTTTGGACTTGATGGGTTTAAATTTTACATACAACCTCTGTAAAATAAATAAATCATAATTCAGATCAACGTATAATCGGGAAGAAGAAACAGGTGCATCTAAGAGACATTATTACTCTTTCCACTCCTCACAGATATACAACCATAAACATATTTTCTCCAATACGATATATAGAAATAATTACATGCTAAAATCCATATCGCATAGCAATATCAGCCCGAGTGGTCCCATATCAGCCCAAGGGCCGAAGGCCCGAGGGTTGCTATGGGGCCCCGAGGGCTGATATGCTTGCGATATGGATTTTAGCATGTAAATATTCTCTATATATCGTATTGGAGAAAATATGTTATGGCTTGTCTATCTGTTGAGGTGGAAAGAGCTAAATATGTCTTTCAGTATGCACCTGTTTCTTTTACCGATTATCGTGGATCTGAATTATGATTTATTTATTTTCCAGGGTTGTATGTAAATTAAACCCATCAAGTCCAAACTGGTGTTTCTGACATTGCCAAAACCTAGAAAAGGGAGATACCTAGACATTTGATAACATACAAAGGGATTGTATAACTGCATAGATTAAAAATTTTGATAAAAGAAAAAAAACTTTCATTTTTGTGGAATAAGAATCCATTCATGAGTATCCATGTGGGATTAGGGAAATCTCACCCAAGGGGTTGCGTATTTCGGTCAGGGACGAAGGCTTTGCCGGTCCCTGACCGCATAATTTCAACCCCGAGGGTGAGATTTCCTAATTCCACATGGATTGACTCATGCATGGATTTTTTTTCTCCATTAAACACCATTTTTAAGCCCCACCTCCTTGAAATTTTACCTGGACAGAGATTCAAAAAACATACTGCTTGTCAATCCAAATAACGAGACAATGAAGCTCAGATCTGATTGACAATTAGCTGAGTGTCAAACTGGCACTCGCAGAGCGTAATGTTTTGATAGCAATTACACCCGCACGTGTGCCAAATTCTTTCATCTACCGCAGCGCAGAGATACCGCTGCGGTATGTTTTTAAAAAAATTATGAGTCGATAATTACCTTGAACAAATATTTGAAAATTAGACAAAGGTCAGTCCATAGCTGGTTTTGTAACCCGAAGAGAACTGTCCAAAAAAATCACTGTTCCACGGCATCCCACAAGAACAGTCATTGTCTCGGAAAAACATTATATACTTTTTTTGGACAACGCTTTTGGCTATCGAGGAACCGGACTGACGATCGCTCTTTTCGACAGAAAATTTTCTTTCAAAATCTACTTTTTAAAAAAAAAATCATGGAGAGAGAGAGAGAGAGAGAGAGAGAGCATGTGTAACCCGCTATATTTATAAAAGAACCAAGTCATAGAAAACTTGTTCTAGTTTTGTTGACAGTCCGTGCAGTGTCAATCACCATTGATAGACTACAACGATTGTCTTGAAATGCTCGTGCGGCAAACCGATACAAAGTCAATCTTTTCAGAACATCGGGCCATGACAGCTGCATTGAATTACACACGTTTGATTTTCCCCCTTTTGAAAATAACATGTTTGAAATGTATTTATAAACTCTGAATGCAAGTGGATATTGTGTAATGCAGTAAAATATCGCACAGTCCGTCGTAATATTCAAGTCTCTCCTCACCCGGTCTAATTGAGAACGCGATTTACAAAAAGTTTTAAAAAATAACTTTGCAAATTCATAACTCTTTTCGAATGGCTATAACGCCTCAAAATCATCGCTAATAATAAATCAATGTAATCAGTAATAATTTTACTAGAGATAAATTCATGACTTGACGATTTGCTTTTATTGATCTTGTTCTCAAACGATGAACACGTAGATTTCCAACTTCTTCACGTTTTATTTCCTGTGTAATTTTATGTGTATAAGCTTAACACCTGGGCAGCCCCTGCAATCCAGGTTAGATAAAACGTCTGTTTCGATTATGGTTCGCCTAACCTTATTAAATAACCGACCGGTCGCGAAATGGCTTTTAAAAGCTTCATTCTACGTATTTTCACTAGATAGAAATAAAACTCAAAAAATTTAAAATTGTTGAAATTGAAAAATTTAACATTATTTTTCAAACAGATCGTATTTTTCAGTACATCTGTATGTATGTACTGGGCGGAAATAAATGATTTCTACAGCAAGTAGGGAGAAAATTAAATATTTTAATGTTGTTTTTTTAAATATAAATTATGCGCCTTTGAAAGTATTAAGTAAAAAATATAAACGAATTGAGACAAAAATATTAATCAACAAATTTTATTCATTGTTTGCTGTTTACAAAGCACAACTCAACTGAATTAAAGAAATCGAAATACTTTTATAAAGAATTCAGAAAATCACGTTACTATTTTATCTTCGTGTAGTCACTGACAAACCGCATCACTAAACCGTTCAATCGGAATCAAACGGTTCTCCGTTTCTGTCAAGGATTGTTTGTGGTTTAACCTCAGAATTGGCAATTCTGGGTGGTACTTCCAGCGAAAAGACCCCTTAAAATTTTCTCGACCTACTTCTAGTGACTGACTGGCGTTTGCTGCAAGTGCAGTAGTACTAGCATTTTTCCGTCCACAGATGCATCACCGGCTGGGGGCGGAAGGGGGGGGGGGGTTGCAATCGTGTACGTTGGTTTTCACAAGATGTATTGTGGACAGAATAAGGAAATTGCAATGTTTATGAGTGTTATTTGTGTAGCGATATTGTTCAGTGATCCTGATTTTTGTGACCGTAACAATACACTTTTCAAGGAGGGAATCTTGGGACCATTGTTGGTCCGTCAGTTTTCTGGACTAAATTGTTTTGCTGACGCTCGTGTTTTTAAGTGAATATTTCGATCTTCAAGGTAGGGGGGGGGGGGGGTGGGGGGGGGGCGGGGCCAGCTTTTTTAGCTAAAACTTTTTATGGGAGACTCAATTTTATTCTTCGCGGTCCACTTAGAAACCATCCTTTCATCGATCTGAGCGAATTTTTGTTTGCTTTGTAACAACCGGCAAATAAAAATAGGTTATCGCGGGTTGCTGTACATAATGTCGGGGTCATCATTGAGCGATAAAAATCGTAGTGGCGATAGAACATCGAGTCGCTGGGGATTGCGTACATTCGGGGAGGGACAGGCCTTGTTGCTTCGTAAATTGTTCGTATAACGGGAGGTGGCCATATTCTTTTTGAAAGTTGTTTTTTTTAAAAATAGCAGACGGATTTCCCCTAAAAGCTAGTCCGCGACTTTTCGAGTCACGTGGTCATGTGAAGATAGGCGCGTCTCACGAGGCTTTCTCACATGGGAGTATACCTTATTCTAACATGGGTAGAATGAGAAAAGCAAATCTCTTGTAAAACATGTCAATAGAATTGGCTAGAAAGCAGTTATGGTTTTATAGTGGCCGTATGTTGCTCAGCAGCAGTTTTATGGTTTTATAGTGGCCGATACGTTGCTCAGTAGCAGTTATGGTTTTATAGTGGCCGTACGTT
>CAJDSM010033549.1:21357-39732 GCA_903981925.1 Ostrea lurida
CTATATAAAACCATAACTGCTGCTGAGCAACATACGGCCACCTATAAAACCATCATGCTACTTGAGCAACGTACGGCACTATAAAACCATAACTGCTACTGAGCAACGTATTGGGCCACTATAAACATAACTGCTGCTGAGCAACGTCACGGCCACTATAAACCATAACTGCTGCTGAGCAACATACGGCCACTATAAAACATAACTGCTTTCCTAGCCAATTCTATTGACATGTTTTACAGAGATTTGCTTTCTCCAATTACTACCGCATTCGTGAGATAGGTTTCTCCCATGTGGAAACCTCGTGAGATCCGCCTAATCTCACATGACCACGTGACTCAAAGTCGGGACTACTTTTAGGGAAATCCGTCTGCTATTTTTAAAAAAAAAACTTCAAAATAATATGCCACCTCCAGTTATACGAACAATTTACGAAGCACAAGGCCCTGTCCTCCCCGAATGTAGCAATCCCAGCGAGCTCGATTTCCTATCGCGCCACTTACGATTTATTCGCTCCATGAGACCCCAGACATTATGTTACACGCAACGCCCGATAACCTATTTTACATTGGCGGTTGTTACAAAAAACAACAAAAATCCTCAATCGATGAAAGATAGGTTTCTAAGTGGACCGGGAGAATAAAGATTGAGTCTCCCATAAAAGTTTTAGCTAAAAAAGCTGGCTTACCTGAAGATCGAAAAATTCAACTTAACACGAGCGTCAGCAAAACATTAGTCCAGAAAATGACGACAACAATGTCCCAGATTCCCCCCTTGAAAAGTGTATGTTTACGGTCACAAAAATCCAGGAATCACTGAACAACTATCGTACACTAAATACACTCATAAACATGCAATTTCCTCTATTTCTGTCCACAAATAAATCTTGTGAAAACCAACGTACACATGCAACCCCCCCCCTTCCGCCCCCACCGGTGATGCAATCTGTGGGAACGGAAAAATGCCTAGTGACTACTGCAACTTGCATAGCAAAACGAGTCAAGTCACTAGAAGTAGGTCTGAGAAAAATTGGTTAAGGGTCATTTTCGCTGGAAGTACCATCCAGAATTGCCAATTTGAAGGTTAATATCCCACAACAATCCTTCACAGAAACGGCAGACGTTTGATCTCCGATTCGAAAACGTGTTTTAGTGATGCGGTTTTTGGTGACTAACACGAGATTAAAATAAGTACGCTGATTTTTTTCTGAATTCTTTATAAAATTTCGATTTCTTTAATTTTCTATTGAGTTGTTTCTTTGTTAAACCAGCAAACAATGAATAAAATTTGTTGATTAATATTTTTCGTCTCAATTCGTTTATATTTTATCTAATTACTTTCAAAGGCGCATTAATTTATGATTTTAAAAAAACAACATTAAAATATTTAATTTTCTCCCTACTTGCTTGTAGAAATCATTTATTCTCCGCAGTACATACATAACAGTAATGTACTCGAAAAATTAACGATCTGTTTGAAAAATAATGTTAAATTTCAAATTTTTCAACAATTTAAGAATTTTTGAGTTTTAATTTCATACTAAGTGAAATTACGGTAAGAATGAGCTTTAAAGGCCCTTTCTCGAACCGGTCGGTTATTTAATAAGGTAGGAGGAACCTAATCGAAACAGACGTTATCTACCAGCTGGATTGACCAGGGGCTGCCCAGGTGTTAATTGCTATACACATAGAAATCACAGGAAATAAAAACCGTGGTTAGAAGTTTGGAAAATCTACGTTGGTTCATCGTTTGGAGAACAAGATTCAAATAAAAGCAAAATTCGTCAAAGTCTCATGACTTTATCCTAGTAAAATTATTACTGATTACATCTAGAATTTTATTTACAATGATTTTGAGGACGTTATACGCCATCGAAAGATTATGAATTTGCAAAGTAATATTTTTAAAACTTCTTTGTAAATCGCTCTCAATTGACCGGTGAGGAGGAGACTGAATATTATCGACGGACTGTGGACGATATTTCTACTGCATTAACACAAATACAACTTGCAATCAGAGTTTATAAATACATTTCAACATCGTTTATTTTCAAAAGGGGGAATCAAACGTGTTGTAATCATGCAGCTGTGCATGGCCCGATGTTCTGAAAAGAATTTGCACCTTTTGTATCGGTCTTGCCGCACGACACATTTCAAGACAATCTTGTAGTCTAAGTCAAATGTGGATTGACAGCTTGGGCAACGGACTGTCAACAAAACTAGAACAGTTTCTATGACTTTGGTTCTTTATAAATTATAGGCGGCGTTACAACATGCTCCTTCTCATCTTCTCCATCTCTCTCTCATGAATTTTTTTTTAAAAAGTAGATTTTGAAAGAAAATTTTCTGTCGAGGTAGCGATCGCTCAGTCCAGGTTCCTCGATAGCAAAAGCGTTGGTCCAAAAAAATTATTATTTTTCCGACAATGACTGTTTTCCTTGTGGGATGCCGTTGAAACAGTGAAATTTTTTAGGACAGTTCCTCTTCGGGTTACAAAAATCAGCTATGACTGAACCTTGTCTAATTTTTCAAATAGTTGTTGTTCAGGTAATTATCGCTCATAATTTTTTTTCAAAAAAACATACCGCGAGCGCTTATCTCTGCGCTGCGGTGAATGAAGAATTTGGCCAACACCGTGCCGGGTGTAATTGGCTATCAAAAAAACATTACGCTCTGGAGTGTCAGTTGACACTCAGCTTCATTGGTCACTCAGAAATCTGAGCTATTGTCTCTTATTTGATTGACAAGCGCCAGTTGTTTTTGATCTCTGTCCAGCCGTAAATTTCAAGGGAAGGTGGCTTAAAAATGGTGTTTAACTGGGAGAAAATAATCCATCATGAGTCAATCCATTGGATTAGAAATCTCACCCTCGGGGTTGGAAATCTTTCGGTCAGGGGAACTTCGGCAAGCCTCGTCCCTGACCGAAATATCCAACCCCTTGGTGAGATTTCCCCTAATCCACATGGATAACCTCATGATGGACTTCTTATATTCCCAAAAAAATGAATTTTTTTTTTTTCTTTTTCAAAATTTTTTAATTATGCAGTATATACGCAATCCCTTGGTATTGCGTAATCAAATGTCTAGTATCTCACCCTTTTCTAGTTGTTGGCCAATGTCAGGAATACCAGTTTGGACTCTGATGGGTTTAAATTTTACATACAACCTCTGTAAAATAAATAAATCATAACTTCAGATCAACGTATAATCGGAAGAAGAAACAGGTGCATCTAAGAGACATTATTACTCTTTCCACTCCTCACAGATATACAACCATAAACATATTTTCTCCCAATACGATATATAGAAATAATTACATCTAAAAAATCCCATATCGCATAGCAATAATCAGCCCGAGTGGTCCCTATCAGCCGCAAGGGCCGAAGGCCCGAGGGTTGCTATGGGGCCCCGAGGGCTGATATGCTTGCGATATGGATTTTAGCATGTAAATATTCTCTATATATCGTATTGGAGAAAATATGTTATGGTTGTTATCTGTTGAGGTGGAAAGAGCTAAATATGTCTTTAGTATGCACCTGTTTCTTTTACCGATTATCGTGGATCTGAATTATGATTTATTTATTTTCCAGGGTTGTATGTAAATTAAACCCATCAAGTCCAAACTGGTGTTTCTGACATTGGCCAAAACCTAGAAAAGGGAGATACCTAGACATTTGATAACATACAAAGGGATTGTATAACTGCATAGATTAAAAATTTTGAAAAAGAAAAAAAACTTTCATTTTTGTGGGAATAAGAATCCATTCATGAGTATCCATGTGGGATTAGGGAAATCTCACCCAAGGGGTTGGTATTTCGGTCAGGGACGAGGCTTTGCCGAGTCCCTGACCGAAATTTCAACCCCGAGGGTGAGATTTCCTAATTCCACATGGATTGACTCATGCATGGATTTTTTTTCTCCATTAAACACCATTTTTAAGCCCCACCTCCTTGAAATTTTACCTGGACAGAGATTCAAAAAACATACGCTTGTCAATCCAAATAAGAGACAATAAGCTCAGATTCTGATTGACAATTAGCTGAGTGTCAAACTGGCACTCGCAGAGCGTAATGTTTTGATAGCAATTACACCCGCACGTGTGCCAAATTCTTTCATCTACCGCAGCGCAGAGATACACGCTGCGGTATGGTTTTTAAAAAAATTATGAGTCGATAATTACCTTGAACAAATATTTGAAAATTAGACAAAGGTCAGTCCATAGCTGTTTTGTAACCCGAAGAGAATGTCCAAAAAAATCACTGTTCACGGCATCCCACAAGAACAGTCATTGTCTGGAAAACATTATATACTTTTTTTGGACAACGCTTTGGCTATCGAGGAACCGGACTGACGATCGCTCTTTTCGACAGAAAATTTTCTTTCAAAATCTACTTTTTAAAAAAAAAATCATGAGAGAGAGAGAGAGAGAGAGAGAGAGAGAAGCATGATGTAACCCGCTATATTTATAAAAGAACCAAGTCATAGAAAACTTGTTCTAGTTTTGTTGACAGTCCGTGCAGTGTCAAATCACCATTGATAGACTACAAGATTGTCTTGAAATGCTCGTGCGGCAAACCGATACAAAAGTCAAATCTTTTCAGAACATCGGGCCATGACAGCTGCATTGATTACACACGTTTGATTTTCCCCCTTTTGAAAATAACATGTTGAAATGTATTTATAAACTCTGAATGCAAGTGGATATTTGTGTAATGCAGTAAAATATCGTCACAGTCCGTCGATAATGATTCAAGTCTCTCCTCACCCGGTCTAATTGAGAAGCGATTTACAAAAAGTTTTAAAAAATACTTTGCAAATTCATAATCTTTTCGATGGCTATAACGTCCTCAAAATCATCGTAATATAAATCAATGTAATCAGTAATAATTTTACTAGAGATAAATTCATGACTTGACGATTTGCTTTTATTGATCTTGTTCTCAAACGATGAACACGTAGATTTCCAACTTCTTACACGTTTTATTTCCTGTGTATTTCTATGTGTATAAGCATTAACACCTGGGCAGCCCCTGGCAATCCAGGTTAGATAAACGTCTGTTTCGATTATGGTTCGCCTACCTTATTAATAACCGACCGGTCGCGAAATGGCCTTTTAAAAGCTTCATTCTACGTATTTTCACTAGATAGAAATAAAACTCAAAAATTTAAATTGTTGAAAATTGAAAAATTTAACATTATTTTTCAAACAGATCGTAATTTTTCAGTACATCTGTATGTATGTACTGGGCGGAAATAAATGATTTCTACAGCAAGTAGGGAGAAAATTAAATATTTTAATGTTGTTTTTTTAAATCATAAATTAATGCGCCTTTGAAAGTAATTAGTAAAAAATATAAACGAAATTGAGACAAAAATATAATCAACAAATTTTATTCATTGTTTGCTGTTTACAAAGAACAACTCAATAGAATTAAAGAAATCGAAATTTTTATAAAGAATTCAGAAAAATCACGTTACTATTTTATCTTCGTGTAGTCACACAAACCGCATCACTAAAACACGTTCAATCGGAATCAAACGGTTCTCCGTTTCTGTAAGGATTGTTTGTGGATATTAACCTCAAATTGGCAATTCTGGGATGGTACTTCCAGCGAAAAGACCCTTAAAATTTTCTCAGACCTACTTCTAGTGACTGACTGGCGTTTGCTGCAAGTGCAGTAGTCACTAGCATGTTTTCCGTCCACAGATGCATCACCGGCTGGGGGCGGAAGGGGGGGGGGGGTTGCATCGTGTACGTTGGTTTTCACAAGATGTATTTGTGGACAGAATAAGGAAATTGCATGTTTATGAGTGTTATTTGTGTACGATATTGTTCAGTGATCCTGGATTTTTGTGACCGTAACATACACTTTTCAAGGAGGGAATCTGGGACATTGTTGTCCGTCATTTTCTGGACTAATGTTTTGCTGACGCTCGTGTTAAGTGAATTTTCGATCTTCAGGTAGCCAGCTTTTTTAGCTAAAACTTTTTATGGGAGACTCAATTTTATTCTTCCGGTCCACTTAGAAACCATCTTTCATCGATCTGAGGATTTTTGTTTGTTGTAACAACCGCGCAATAAAAATAGGTTATCGGGGTTGCTGTACATAATGTCGGGGTCTCATTGAGCGATAAAAATCGTAAGTGGCGATAGAACATCGAGCTCGCTGGGGATTGCGTACATTCGGGGAGGGACAGGCCTTGTGCTTCGTAAATTGTTCGTATAACGGGAGGTGGCCATATTCTTTTTGAAGTTTTTTTTTTAAAAATAGCAGACGGATTTCCCCTAAAAGTAGTCCCGACTTTTCGAGTCACGTGGTCATGTGAAGATAGGCGGATCTCACGAGGCTTTCTCACATGGGAGAACCTATTCTAACATGGGTAGAATGAGAAAAGCAAATCTCTGTAAAACATGTCAATAGAATTGGCTAGAAAGCAGTTATGGTTTTATAGTGGCCGTATGTTGCTCAGCAGCAGTTTTATGGTTTTATAGTGGCCGTACGTTGCTCAGCACAGTTTATGGTTTTATAGTGGCCATACGTTGCTCAGTAGCAGTTATGGTTTTATAGTGGCCGTACGTTGCCTCAGTAGCAGTGATGGTTTTATAGTGGCCGTATTTTGCTCAGCAGCAGTTATGGTTTATATAGTAGCCGTACGTTGCTCAGTAGCAGTTATTTTTCATCGCTCTAACTTATTTCTCGGTAGGCAATAGGAACTGGATGGACAAACTACCCAGAGGAGTTCATGGACTTACAGAACACCAAATGAAGAACTGCAAGGTAATTAGTGGCACCACAACACTCGTCATTTGCCGGTCAACATTTCACGACTCATTGCTGTAATAAGTGGAATTAAAATTGTGGGAATTGATGGTACTAAATACATTGTGGGTTTAATTGCAGAGTGCTCAGATAAACTGTTTGAGCATTTTACCTCCAGTTGTATGGAGAGAAAGAGGGCAGCAGCAGTTTGGCGCTCCAGATGATGCTACTGGTCATGTGTCCAGTAAGTCGGATGTGTTAGCAACATTAGCAATTGTAAACTATTCTGTTAAAAGTGTAGTTCATGGACGTATAAATGGTTTTTATTTTTATATGAGTGTGAGGAAATGTAATAGGTATTGTATACTGTAATTGTTTGTTCTTTCCCCACAGAAAATCTTGGAGGAAATTAGTAATGCTGATGCAGGTGCCCCTTGCTCCCAACAAATCATGAAAAAGGTAAAGCTGTATTTAATGGGACAAAAGTACAACTTTAGCCCTTGTGTCAGAATGTACATGAAGTTGCATACAGGCAACATCTTAAGCAGCTGATCTGTACCCACTTGGAAAATATCGGGACAGACCGAGAAAACGACAGATCCACCCTTTACAAAAACCTTTGTTTATGGTGTAGAAAAAAAATATGCATGGTTTGGGTAATTCTGGTATTTTAGTATAATAATAATAATAATACATATTTTGTATAGCACCCTTTTCATACAACATGTACGTCAAAGGTGCTTTACAATGCATATTAATTAGATAATAGATATAATAATACCATAAAATCACCAAAATAAAACATTACTATTAAGACCGATGACAAGGTTTTTTTTTTTTTTGGTTTTTTTTTTTTTCTTCTGAAAAACAAGATACAATAAATATACTAATATATAATATACTTGTGCCAAATGTACCTTCAGTGATTTCTTTGAACACATAGGGAATTGTTTTCTTTCAGAAAATGTTTATTGATGAGTGAAGAAAACTAATTGCCTCCACCCATGGCGTGTCTAAGCAGATGATAGAGGGTGCAGCTATTACTGGTTAGACTCTGTAAGGCCTCTACATCATATCAGCATCAAATGACCGCCTCAACGTTCTCTTCCTCATTTGTACAGTCCATCATCAACGACTTAAAGGTAAACTAATGATTTCAATTATAATGTTAATTTATGATATTTGTGAGGTTTCACATGCAAATGAATGGTTACTTTACCCCATGCAACAAGTTATGGCAGGGGTAATTATGTTTTTTGACCTTGCTCTCTCAGTCCTGGTTTTATCAGTGCAAACTCCTCAGAACCACTAAACAGAATTAAACGAAATTTGTAGTCAGTAGGACTTCTGTGTAGATTTGAAATAATTTGCAGAACATTGTGACTCCACTGTATTTTCCTGCGAGTTGATTGTGACTCCATTGTATTTTCTGCGAGTTCAAGAAATATGTGATTAAATTTTTGTTGCATATTTTTGCACAGTCTATATATTTTTCAAGCATATCACAGGTTACTTGTTACAATTTGTTAAAATTAGTACCAAATGCACAGAGGGCGTAAAGAATTTGTTGAATTTTATACATAGCATTGCAATTCAATAAATCTGTGGACTAAAATATTTGTTTATTGATATTTGAAAATTATGCTTGAGTTGATTGTTATGTTTACATTTCAGAATCTCTATTCACCCCACCAAACCAAAACATTCTCGCGTGGACGGGCATGTGGGAACAGGATTTAGACTTGTACATAAGTTGCTTCGTGTCATGCTTCAGAATCACGCCTCATAATAACGACGTCCTCAAGATCTGTCTTAGAACAACCCTCACTCACCCCCGATCTATCACTCGTGCTGGTCAACGCTCTAACACAGGATCATCACACCAGGTAATGTTTATCACTTGTTAGTTGTTTCCAGTATGTTTCAAATCTTACAGCAGGATCATCACACAGGTATGTTATCAACTGTTATGTTTCAGTATGTTTCAATGCTCTACACAGGCCTCCATCACACAGGTATGTTATCCCTGTTAATGTTTCAGTATGTCTTTCAATGCTCTACACAGGATATCAACACAGGTATGTTATCACTGTTAATGTTTCAGTATGTTTCAATGCTCCTAACACAGGATCATCACACAGGTATGGTTATCACTGTTGAGTGTGTTTTCAGTTATGTTTCAATGCTCTACACAGGATCATCAACACAGTATTGTTATCACTGTTAATGTTTTCAGTATGTTACAATGCTCTACACAGGATCATCAACACTAATATGTATCAGATGTTTCAATGGAGTCTAGATAGCATAATTACAATCAGAGGATTTGTACCATATTCAAAATTTGAATTGTTAAAGCCCAAATTTTCCATCAATTCCTCAGAGTTTGTAAGAAACTATAAGAATTAAGAATTCATGATAACGTTGTGTGTTTTTAATCAACATGCAAAGTAACATGTCTGTGTTTCCTTTTAAAACTGGATCCGTTCACACCCAGAAATATCCATAAAGTGATCACCATTGTCCTTTTTGTTGTCCATACTAAACGTATAGGGTCAAAATTAGCTTTGCTTACATGTTTCCTTTCTTGCACAAGTTGTAGGAGGTTGAATTGTTTGTTTAGTGGCATTTAATGACCTTTCTTCAGCTCGGATAACACCCCACCCCCTCCAGGATCAGGTTATAATCCGTTGGAAAAATGTTTTTGATATCAAACATTTTTTTCAAATTTTGTCAATGTATAGTGCTGCACCAGTGTACTTGTGTTGAGGTTTTGAAATAGGAAAACTGAGAAACACCTGGTAGTGAAGAAATAGAACTCTCATTTAAAAAACATTGCCTTACATGGCCTGAGTTTTTGCATCTCTTACATTCCTGTGTTTCCACAAGCGGCTCGCATGGTGGCCCCAGTATAAACATCATCTACCGGAAAGCTGCGGACTGAGGAGCATGTTCACCGAACACCTGGAAACAAAGTCACCCAGGGTATGGGCCACCAACCCCACCCCCAAAGTCATCGGAAGCAGTATTCCCTATGTCAGTATAGCAGTAGTTTATGTAGATTGTTATCTGTGCATGTGTTAATGCATTGGTTTAAGCATGTAATGTGTATTGCAGAGAAATGAAAGAAGTTTGGTTTGTTTGTATGTCGGTTTTAGATCCCATTTGTGTGTAGTGTGCTACCAGCTTTAGGTGAAGTCCTCAGATTTTTTGATTGATTAAGTAGTGTTTACGGCCATAAAAAGTGGGGGTTCTTTACTGTGGGCAACACGTACTGTGACCATCTGTCCAATATCAAAAGACCTGTGATATTCATTTCGTTTGCCAAGTGTTTTTGGCAGGAACAGTCACTTGTAAATTAAATGTCTTGATAAGTTTGATGTAATGTGGTTGGGAACAAAATGTCCAAGCATGGCCTCCTGGTTTCAAAGCTGGCACCATAGCCACTACCCTAGCTTAACTGGTAAAACAAGAAAGTGATATATCAGTCTTCAATACTAGTGTACTGTGAACGTACTTATTTCTGCAAAATCCACAATAAAAATCCGCTTAATTTCAATATCAGCATGCTTGAAATATATAAGCTATTTTGATATAATCCCATGTGATGTCCAAGGGAATCTGTTATCCTTGGATAACCCAAAATGAGAATCCACAAATTATGACTCCATGGAATAGATATGTCGCAGTGAATGGATAGACTAGTGTATTGAGTATTTGGGGGGGGGGGGGATTTTTAGAATTCATATGCTTTCAATCCTGAAACTGCCACCGTAAATGCATCATTGTCGTAAAAATCTAACATTTAGGAATATTGTGTCATTGTGAACTTTACTAAAGGAATGACTTTATACAATTGAGCAAAAGCGACAGATGAGAACATGACGACATATCGCTACCTTCTGCTGTTTGGATTCGTCCGGCTTCATTCATTGCTGAACCCTATCTCATTGCTGCAATGTAAGAATATTCACTTTTTTAGGGACTTTGTAAGTGGAATTCCGTACGTTGCTCAGTAGCAGTTATGATTTTCATCGCTCTAACTTATTTCTCGGTAGGCAATATGGAACTGGATGGACAACTACCCAGAGGAGTTCATGGACTTACAGAAACGACCAAATGAAGAACTGCAAGGTAATTAGTGGCACCACAACACTCGTCATTTGCCGGTCAACATTTCACGACTCATTGCTGTAATAAGTGGAAATTAAAATTGTGGGATTGATGGTACTAAATACATGTGTGGTTTAATTGCAGAGTGCTCAGATAAACTGTTTGAGCATTTTAACTCCAGTTGTATGGAGAGAAAGAGGGCAGCAGCAGTTTGGCCGCTCCAGATGATGCTACTGGTCATGTGTCCAGTAAGTCGGATGTGTTAGCAACATTAGCAATTGTAAACTATTCTGTTAAAAGTGTAGTTCATGGACGTATAAATGGTTTTTATTTTTATATGAGTGTGAGGAAAATGTAATAGGTATTGTATACTGTAATTGTTGTTCTTTCCCACAGAAAATCTTGGAGGAAATTAGTAATGCTGATGCAGGTGCCCCTTGCTCCCAACAAATCATGAAAAAGGTAAGCTGATATTTAATGGGACAAAAGTACAACTTTAGCCCTTGTGTCAGAATGTACATGAATGTGCATACAGGCAACATCTTAGCAGCTGATCTGTACCCCACTTGGAAAATATCGGGACAGACCAGAGAACGACAGATCCACCCTTTACAAAAACCTTTGATTTATGGTGTAGAAAAAAATATGCATGGTTTGGGTATTCTGGTATTTTAGTATAATAATAATAATAATACCATATTTGTATAGCACCCTTTTCATACAACATGTACGCTCAAAGGTGCTTTACAATGCATATATAATAATAGATAATAGATATAATAATACCATAAAATCACCAAAATAAAACATTACTATTAAGACCGATGACAAGGTTTTTTTTTTTTGGTTTTTTTTTT
Source organism: Ostrea lurida (assembly GCA_903981925.1). NCBI lineage: Eukaryota > Metazoa > Mollusca > Bivalvia > Ostreida > Ostreidae > Ostrea > Ostrea lurida. Next base: position 33,089 of record CAJDSM010033549.1, read on the forward strand.
TCTTCTGAAAAACAAGATACAATAAATATACTAATATATAAGTATACTTGTGTCCAAATGTACCTTCAGTGATTTCTTTGAACACATAGGGAATTGTTTTCTTTCAGAAAATGTTTATTGATGAAGTGAAGAAAACTATTGCCTCCCACCATGGCGTGTCTAAGCAGATGATAGAGGGTGCAGCTATTACCTGCGTTAGACTCTGTAAGGCCTCTACATATATCAGCATCAATGACCGCCTCAACGTTCTCTTCTCATTTGTACAGTCCATCATCAACGACTTAAAGGTAAACTAATGATTTCAATTATAATGTTAATTTATGATATTTGTGAGGTTTACATGCAAATGAATGGTTACTTTACCCCATGCAACAAGTTATGGAGGGTATTATGTTTTTGACTTGTCTCTCAGTCCTGGTTTTATCAGTGCAAACTCCTCAGAAACCACTAAACAGAATTAAACGAAACTTTGTAGTCAGTAAGGACTTCTGTGTAGATTTGAATATTTGCAGAACATTGTGACTCCACTGTATTTTCTGCGAGTTGATTGTGACTCCACTGTATTTTCTGCGAGTTCAAGAAATATGTGATTAAAAATTTTTGTTGCAATATTTTGCACAGTCTATATATTTTCAAGCAATATCACAGGTTACTTGTTACATTTGTAAAATTAGTACACAAATGCACAGAGGCGTAAGAATTTGTTGAATTTTATACATAGCATTGCCATTCAATAATCTGTGCATAAAATATTTGTTTATGTGATATATTGAAAATTACTTGGAGTTGATTGTTATGTTTACATTTCAGAATCTTCTATTCACACCCCCACCAACCAAAACATTCTCGCGTGGACAGGGCATTGTGGGACAGGATTTAGACTTGTACATAGATTGCTTCGTGTCATGCTTCAGAATCACGCCTCATAATAACGACGTCCTCAAGATCTGTCTAAACCCTCACTCACCCCCGATCTATCACTTCGTGCGGTCATACCTCTTACACCAGAATTCAGCACAACAGGTATTTATCCACTGTTAATGTTTCAGTATGTTACAATGCTCTACACAGGATCATCATACAGGTGTGTTATCACTGTTAATGTTTCAGTATGTTACAATGCTCTACACAGGATCATCATACAGGTGTGTTATCACTGTTAATGTTTCAGTATGTTACAATGCTCTACACAGGATCATCACACAGGTATGTTATCACTGTTAATGTTTCAGTATGTTACAATGCTCTACACAGGATCATCACACTAATATGTTATCAGTATGTTTCAATGGAGGTCTAGATAGCAAATTACAAATAGAGGATTTTACCATATTCAAAATTTGAATTGTTAAAAGCACAAATTTTCCATCATTCCTCAGAGTTTGAAGAAACTATAAGAATTAAGAATTCATGATACGTTGTGTGTTTTAATCAACATGCAAAGTACATGTCTGTGTTTACCTTTTAAAACTGGATCCGATTCACAGCCCAGAAATATCCATAAGTGATCACCATTGTCCTTTTTGTTGTCCATACTAAAGTATAGGGTTCAAATTAGCTTGCTTACATGTTTCCTTTCTTGCACAAGTTGTAGAGGTTGAATTGTTGTTTAGGTGCATTTAATGACCTTTCTTCAAGCTCGGATAACACCCCCACCCCCTCCAGGATCAGTTATAATCCGTGTGGAAAAAATGTTTTGATATGCAAACATTTTTCAAATTTTGTCATGTATAGTGCTGCACACAGTGTACTTGTGTTGAGGTTTGAAATAGGAAACTGAGAACACCTGGTAGTGAAGAAATAGAACTCTCATTTAAAAACATTGCCTTACCATGGCCTGAGTTTTGCATCTCTTACATTCCTGTGTTCCAGCAACGGCTCGCATGGTGGCCCAGTATAAACATCATCTACGGAAAAGCTGCGGAACTGAGGAGCATGTTCACCGACACCCTGAACAAAGTCACCCAGGGTATGGCCACCAACCCCACCCCCAAAGTCATCGGAAGCAGTATTCCCTATGTCAGTATAGCAGTAAGTTTTATGTAGATGTTATCTGTGCATGTGTTAATGCATTGTTTAAGCATGTAATGATGTATTGACAGAGAAGTGAAAAGTTTTGTTTTGTTTGTATGTTGGTGTGACAGCTGTGACCTGTCATTGTANATGAAAAGTTTGGTTTGTTTGTATGTCGGTTTAGATCCCATTTGTTGTGTAGTGTGCTACCAGCTTTAGGTGAAGTACCTCAGATTTTGATTGATAAGTAGTGTTTACGGCCATAAAAGTGAGGGTTCTTTACTGTGGGAACACGTACTGTGACACATGCTGTCATATCCAAAAGACCTGTGATATTCATTTCGTTTGCCAAGTGTTTTTGGCAGGAACAGTCACTTGTATTAAATGTCTTGATAAGTTTGATGTAGTGTTGGGAACAAAATGTCAAGCATGGACCTCCTGGTTTCAAAGCTGGCACCATAGCCACTACCCTAGCTTAACTGGTAAAACAAGAAGTGATATATCAGTACTTCAATACTAGTGTACTGTGAACGTACATTTATTTCTGCAAAATCCACAATAACAAAATCCGCTTAATTTCATATCAGCATGCTTGAAATATATAAGCTATTTTGATATAATCCATGTGATGTCAGGGAAATCTTGTTCCCTTGGATAAACCCCAAAATGATAATCCACAAAATTATGACTCCATGGAAATAGATATGTCTGCAGTGAATGGAGTAGACTAGTGTATTGATGTATTTGGGGGGGGGGGGGGGATTTTAGAATTCATATGCTTCATCCTGAAAACTGCCACCGTAAATGCATCATTGTCGTAAAAATCTAACCATTTAGGAATATTGTGTCATTGTAGAACTTTACAAAGATGACTTTATACAAATTGAGCAAAGCGACAGATGAGAACATGACGACATATCGCTACCTTCTGCTGTGGATCGTCCGGCTCATTCATGCTGATCCCTATCTCATGCTGCATGTAAGAAATATTTCACTTTTTAGGGATCTTTGTAAATGGACATTCACACTCCCCTATCTCAATGCTGCATGTAGAAAATATCACTTTTTAGGGACTTTGTAAGTGGAATTCACAACTGGAAATATATGTGATAAAAATGTTGTTACAATTGGTTGTGTTCTGTCTTATGAACAAAACTCATGCGTGCTTGTAAATGGGGTTGTTCCATTTTGTAGAATCAGGGTAAACCAGGTCATGAAATCCAGAGCAGCACCCTGGAGTTGATGAATGGACTGGTCTCTCTCGTTCATCAGCAGTGCATGCCTGATGTAGCTCAGGAAGCTATGGAGGTATACAACCATAATGTACAAATTCTTACAAAGCACCTGTTGATATCTGTTCATTGTAAATAGTCTGTAGCAACTACTGTAAAGGGCTTTAATTTCGTGGGACTAAAATTTCGCGATTTTTTCTTCTTTTAACATTTCGTGATGGTTTAAATTTCTTGGATAGTAAATATTCTAAGCTGGAATCATATACCCAAATACAATGAACAGCACTTCACGATGGTTTTATTTTCGCGATAGTTGATATAATCGCGAATATAGCGAAAATAAAACCCACACTAACATTTCCCCCTTTACAGTATTTAATTGCAGTTGTTATGACATTATGTACAATAGATTGGTTTTAACTGTGCATAGTAATGTATTCAGTCTTGTTTTAAAGATTGGGAAGATTTATGATTGGGGGGGGGGGGGTAAATCCAGTTGTGTAACAGATTTTTTTATTTGATTGGTGTAAATTGGATTTAGATTTCCCTTTAACTACAAAAAAATGTTGTTTTCAGATCCATAAAAGAACTAATATTAAAATATGGCCTATTTAGTGTCAGTTTTTGGTAACAAGGAAACAAACAAGTGATGACTAATTTTCCATTCACAGGCCCTGCTTTGTTTACATCAGCCTCAGAACATCGAGTTGTGGAATCCTGAATCTCCTATCAATACGTTCTGGGATGTCAGGTGGGTATATTTTATAGATGGAATATTTGAGCACAAATACCAATATGTCATACAAAAGTTTGATAGATATATGAAATGAAATCTAAATTGAGCATTAGAGCACAATTTTAAGATTACATGATTGTGCAAGTCATTTTTAAAAAAAAAAAAATTTGTGCAGTTTTAAGGCTTTGAACTCGGCAGTCATTCTGTTATTTTGTGTAAGAAAGCATATATTTCTTTGTTTTTAGTTCCCAAGTATTATTCTCAATCTCCCAGAAGTTGATTCAGAGACAACTGGTGAATTATACCGAGATTCTGAAATGGCTGAGAGACATTCTGGTGTGTAGGAATACGTTCTTACAGAAACACAGCGCGAACGCCAACCTCGGCAACAACAAAACCATATGTATACACATCAAATTAGAGGTAGGTGCAGGGGTGCTTCATTCCTATCTGGTATTGGGAAATGGAAATATCAAAAAAGATGTTGAATCTCGATATCTCGAACACTGATATCTCGAATACCATGGTTATATCGAACTGATTTGGAGGTCCCATCCACCGGTTTTATAGTATTTTTACCCTCGATATCTCGAATTCACGGATATCTCGAACTTTTTTATTGGTCCCATCGAGTTCGAGATAACGAGGTTCGACTGTATATCTGACGTGATTAAAGAATTTCATAATCTGGCCCGGATTTCTTAAAAAGAAAAATGTAGGTCAAAACTTGGGGGCATAAATCTGAGATTTTTACTCAGATTTTGTCTGATCAGATAAAAGAAAACTCAGTCTTTGGAATTGGAGACATCCAAGTCTGATTGAACATTTGTATGAATATATTCAGTGTCATAGGGCTGTCATTTTTTTTTATTCAGTTTTTTAAACTTTGTTTTATAATGTGCATGTGTAAATATAGGAAAATCACTAATAATCATATCTATATTGTAATGTGATTTCATTTATGTTAGACTCCCCAGTGAAATATTGCAATATGATTTCAGGTGGTGTTTTTCATGTACCTATGGAGCATTGATATTGACGCTGTCCTGACTGGCATGTCCTGTTTTCATCTTCTCTGTGAGGAAGCAGACATTAGATGTGGCTCGGATGAGATGGCCGTGACCCAGATTCTCCCCAACTATAATGTGTACGCAGATATCGCTCAGGCCAGCACTGTGCTAACAACAGGTGAACTTAGAAGGAAGTGTAAGCTTCAGTTCCTCATGAGAACTGGAAAGAAATGTGTGAAATTGTGGAAACTGCATGGGAAAAAAACAACAACAAAACATTTATCTCATTTACTTGTGCTTGGTTTTATGTACAATTCATGTATATGAACTAATTACCAAAATTTTTTAACTTTTTAGGAAGAGCTGCATTACAAAAGCGCATTATGGCATTGCTGAGAAAAATTGACCAACACACATCAGGAAATTCTCAGGTAAAGCTTTCATGAATCTAGAACTGTTTCCCTTGTCAGTATGATGTTAAATTTTACCTTTTGACAGAAAGGCTGCATTATCTTCAAGTGAGCATAAGTTTTATGATAGGATGTGTCTTCAAAGCATAGCTCAAATCAATCCATTCAAATATTTTGGCAAGATACATGAATCTGCTTGTAGTTTTGAAATTGTGATTTTACTTAACATCATACAAAATTTTCAGATGATAGCTTATGTACAAAAAAAGAAAGATTTGATTTAACATCTAAAATCAGTTTGCAGCAATTCAGTCTCAGACACAATTGGTTTTGTAAATCCTGACAGCTGCACATCTTGCTTTTTTGTGTTCTACATGTATATACACTGTATATGTGAACAGGCCTGGGACGATACATTCCGGAATTGGGAAGTCATAACACAGTACTTGGAAAACTATCCCAAGGATGCTAAAGTGAAAGCAGACTCGGAAATTCCAACAGGGCTCGGAGACACCATCAGGAAGAGAAAACCGCCGCATCATGCCAACACTGAACATGAACTAGAGGTTCGTCAAGTGAAACTACGTGTAGATTTCATAATCTGCGATGTTTTTTTTTTACAGCACTCTTTGCTTAAGTTTGGTGTAGGTATCCACTGTCCACTCATTGACAGAATAACTATGAAATCCTCTAGATGAGCTTGATGTTAAATGGATTCTTTTATCGATATGTGTAACTGAACTATATGTTCATGTATTTGTTATTTAAAATATTTGTAAAGAAAATTCATCTTGTCTCGCATGTAGGATGGTGTAGAAACCGGAATCAGTTAATCCACTTTGTCACAAACAAACAGACACACAACTGTCAAACATACATCACTTCCACATCACATGCAGACAAGCCATACTGGAAAAATGTTAAGAAGTTTTAACTGAAAAGAAGACTCACATGCTACTGGTGTCTTTTGTAGGATCAGTTGAATGAGTGGGCCATATGACGGGATTTCTGTTGTGCCCTAGGGGAGTGAGACTCCAACAGACGCACAAGAATGGTAAGTGAAAGTTGATAAATAATTTATGAAATGGTTGATGCCTCATTTAAAGAGGGTGTTTGTTTAGAGACGGCGGATATTCTCCACGGCCGCATGTGTTGGGAGGTGTAATCTGGAGATCAAATGTAGGTTGCAGAAAAAAAACTGTTACTGAAATGTTCACAGTGGGGTATTAAAATTATTAGGTTG